>JAODTK010005475.1:0-11578 GCA_026419785.1 Sclerodactyla briareus | reverse complement strand
GAGGGGGGGTGGGCGGGGGGGAACCAAGTCCTAACAGTTAGGTGGTTGATCAATTTTTCAGCAATAAGAGGAAAGGAAACCCACGCCCAGACGTGGGCCTACACGTACCCTGTACCCACACAGCAATCCCTACATTTTTACGTGGGTGTCAACTTGCTCCTTAAACAGTATCGCCTGTTCGCTCTCTTTTTTTAGTAGTTAATGTTTACTGCTAGCATGAATGCCGTTTGTTTTCTATGAATTATGCTGCACCGCCCTGTGGACAGCATACCAAACACCAATTGCGTTGTAATCTTGCACAAGGAAGAAAACCTCCCTTTCAAGGGGTCGCTCCTTATGACAGGCAGTGTAATTCCTCAGGCGGGCACACTCAACCTCGCCCTGACTCGCGAGGAGAGTTTATGGGGGGGGGGGGGGGGGTCGCAGAGGTAGGCTGACAATAAGAGCTGTTTTCTGCCTTTGGTCAGCCTACTTAAGGTCGTCTGTAGGGGACGTAGACCGTCTTACCAATCGCAGGTTTACTACCCGATCACTGCATAAGGTCCGCTATTTCATAGTCACAAGGGGGAAAGTTTCGTATCCAGTAATGAACAGAAGGGTTCTTTTATACAGCTGCTATTTACGGCGGCATTATTATTATTCAGCGGCCGACCCTGTATACATCATTGCCACATTAACCATTACCCTTACTGTGGTGAACAGACCCGATGTTCATAAGGTTTTTATTCATTAGGTATGTTTTCATGAAGCCTAGGCCTTTTTTTATTCGAGGGTTTTTGTTCAGAAGGCGTTTATTCATATGGCCCGCCGAACAACGAGCATCTTTTTCAGAGGGTAGATGTTTGTAATTCATAATTACCAACAAAAGGTACCGAATTCATAATAGGCTAAGTAAAATAGTAAAACGCTCAGTTATCATAATAGTAAAATTCAGGTATCCGTTTTGCATAATAGATGAAGGGCTGCAATTACTCATATAAAGGAACAAAGGGTCCGTCATGCCTAATGCAGGAAGAAAGGTGGTCCGGTATAAATTGATAATTAAAAAAAGGGGGTCCGTTGTAGATTAGGAAAACAACAACGGGTCGTGGATTCTGCCGAGGGAATCGCAGTGACCGAAACGGTACAGTTTAAGGGTTTGATCCTTGCAGGACCCGAAGTAGAATTATCAGGCTGGCAAGTATCTTTAATCATTGAAAACACAGAGATAGGATAACGGCCTTTTCACGTTCTATGAATAAGGGGATATCTTTTGTATATAATCCCTATTTTTTTTTTAACTGACCCTTTTCGCTATTATGAAAACACGGCCTTTTTTGAGATGATGATTCATTTTGTCTCTGTACGCTGTATGAACAACAGGAACCTTTTTGCTTTAAATGGATAACGGACCTTTTTAGTCATCAGAATATAGGAGCCTTTACGAACAATACCCATTTTGTTTATGAATATTCGGCCACTTTAAGTCATTATGAATAAAGATAGCATAGATAGATATATACTAATAACGGACCCTTCGAAAATGTGCACGTCATGGAATACGTGCATTGCCTTATGAACGCGAAAACTTACCTATGAAGTGTGAAAACATCGGTCTATGTAATCGTTATCGCCTATCCCCCTTTTTATGCCCTACTTTGTCGATTGTTCCAGTCTCATTTATTTCTGCAGTAGGGTGCAATATCTCTAAGCACACGGTAATCACCCTGCCAGTAATGGAACGTTCAGGCTCTAATTACAAAGAACATTCTCACATCGAAGAACAAAAAAGGCGGCAAACATTTTCTCCGTGCAGTTAGAGACCGAAATATAACGATATTCATCAAAAGGTAAATATATTTTGGGAAACGTATTGATCCCAACATTTTTATCATTTACGGCGATCAGTAAACATTGGGAGCGATATGCGAAAGGGGACTCCGTCTGCCCTGACTCAAATAATAGCACCACGAGATGATGCCATATACGCAAACCAAAATAACTGATTTTAGACGTTTCGAATTTGGAAGAAACAACAACGATATAATCTGTGCAGTCAATCAAGTGATCAGACTGGTGGAAAGCCAAAGTCAATCTAAAAAATTAATTGTCGCAACATCGACCACAATGCCCAAAGTGAGAAGTATACACATTTATGTGTGTGCGGAAAAAAAGCGCACGGGCGCGGCACGATTTATATCTTTTAGGCCCTATTTTTCATCGACACTGGACTCCCGCTGGCGCCTGGTGGGGAGGAACTTTGAGTTACTCGCCACAGAATACATACATCTCAAGAAAAATGAAGATCATACCTACATAGTTATGTGATCATCAATATTTTTTGGAATTAGCTCTTTCCCCAAAACAGCTGATGATTCTACTAAATTCTGCCACTGGATTAGGAGCAGGATGGGCTACTCCCCCCCCCCCCCCCCCCCCCCCCCCCCCCCCCCCCCCCCCCCGGCTACAAATTTTTCCGAACAACCCATACAATTTTCGGACAAAATCACAATTCTTTAAAACAAAAATCTAGAATGCGTATCCAAAGTTGAGATAAACTTTTTGTGTCAATTCTTTTTCAATCTCTGATACGAATGGAAGCAGACGTGTACCAATGTTCCTATTTCCCTGACCCTTGACAAGTTTCCAGACAAAATGAGTAATTTGTGAAAAGATAACAAGCATAGTGCTTCAGTGAATGATAACAAAAATACTGGCTGGCTCTGCGCGTGGATTGTATAAGCTTTGGGAAACTGAATGCCTAATCAAATACACTCAAGGGGCAGCTAGTGAACGCAGGGTTTGGAAGGTCGAGATGCCTAAATCACTGGATGGTGTAAATTGGAGGTTGACATTGAATCTTGGCAACTAAACATTTTAGAGAGATGTTATAATGGAAAGATTGGTTAGTCCAAGCAAACTGCATGGAAGTTTCGGTATGAATGGGAGCCCACATGGCATTCGAATTTACGTTGGGCCACCTGCTAAGTTAAGATGCTTGTTCAGGATAAAACTATTGGACTAATTGGCCCAGTGCTTACGATATTATCCTCAGGCGGGGTTTGGATTACACAGCGTGAGAAAAGACACAACCTGCACCTTCAGATGCCAATCAAGTGAAAATTGTATAGGTATTACTTGTAAAAAAACACCGGTAGACTCACGATAGTGCACTTTAGTGATACCACCAAATTTCTGACAGACTGAGGTGTCTGGGCACTCATGAGCCATAACATCCGAATCACACCCTGTTTGCTATAGTAATCAATGGTTTGGTGAGATCGTTATCACGTTACTACTTACTAGCTTCCCCCCCTCGGAGGGCGGGAGTTGTTGACTGAAACCCACGCGAGAATCCTAGGGACTCTCTAGGTCTGCCGGAGTGGTTTCGGCAATGACACCTCCCCCAAGTCCGGACTTTTATCAAAAAAAAAGTGGAACCTGCTACATCTCAGCCCCAGGCTCAGAACAGTAAACAGGGCCTAACAGGCCTAGAGTATGACGATTACCCTTACTCACTACCGACTGCAAGCTTTATTTACAATAACCCGATATATGGACACCGGTTCGATGATTTTCACACATATATATTTTCCCACAAAAAATATACCCTAGGACAGTCATAAACTGCCCCCGAAACCACCCCCGTAAACGGGAAGAGCTTTCAGCATACCCGGCCCATTTCAGCCTCAACCTATTCTATACACCAGACACGAAAATTGGCTACGACTGCAGGTGAGCGCGGGAAATCCAACGTCGCGCACTCAGCAACGAGGCCAACGTACGTAGCTGCGTGAGCAGCCATCAGGGATCGATTAATTTCAGCAATCAGGAAGCTCTACAACAGGCCAGCAGCCAACAAGCGGATCGTTATATCACAACAGGGAGTTCGGGCACAATCAAGCCACGTATACAAAAGCCCGTGCCCGCCGACGTTTTTTTTTTGTTCTCTCTCTCGCCCCCTCCTCCAGCCTTCCCTTCTGGGGCCCCCTAGGTTTCCGGGCCGACTTCGGCCAGCCAGTAGTTAGTTTTTTCATGGTATATTGTACCTCTCCCGTGGCGGTTTAGTCACACCCCGTACATGCGGGGGTAAGGGGGTCGTTTTTATTCCTTAGGTATCCCCTTTTGGGGGCGGGCTGGGGATGTGTGGCGGGGTTAGCTGGTCAGAGTGCTTGTGAGGAAAATACGCTTCGCTAAAACAGTACGGGCCAGCGGCCCGCAACAGCCCTCTATTTGGGGGCGGAGCACCAGGTCTATCTCCTTTCCTTCCTTTCCTCTACCTCATTTAAATAAGTGAACTAATTTAATCTCCATCACTAATTTTGACCTAATATCACAATACAATTATTTTGCCTTATAACTGGCCTTCGTCCATCTTATTCTCCATTGCTTACTGGTCCTCTCTGTTACTCTCCGGCCCTCCCTACGTTGTCACTGCCTGGTCTCCTGGCCCCCCTCCATTCTTCCCCCTCTCTTCCGTGGTTTCCTTCCCCTTTCTGCTCTGAAAATGAAACAGTACACTCTGCCAGCCGCAAGGAGGCCCTTTGGCCCGCGATTATGGCATGTTTTTCTCTTTAAGTGTCCCGACGTTCGATGTAAGGGTGATGTGGCCAGATCGGTTTTTTATAGGTGTCCCGCCTGCAATGCCCGAGGTCCTGGTTCAAACCCGGGGTCGTCACAGACACCATACTTTCACCCCGCTCCTGTCTCGTGTAGGCAAGTGGCTGCACGAGTGACGCTACACCTCTCTTCGTGCGGTGGGGAGTGAAATGGCGATACCGGGAAGCAGGGACTTCTCACCCTGCATCGGACTAGGGAACTCTCGAAAAAGAGCAGGCGAGATTCGCAGGATTTGTCCTCCAACACCCAAAACTGGAAGCTCTTACATTTCGACTAAGGATTCCTTAGTCAGTGAGGCACCTTGCGGGTGGAAGCATAACACGAGGTATTAAGTAAACGAAGTTCGATCAGTACCAAACCAGCTTCCAACAACGGAACTGGTCTCTCACCTACGAGCAGCCTTACAAGCCATTTTCCGCACAGTCTCGTACATTTCAATCTACATCCCAGATCAGTTGTTACCCCTTCGTAATTGCCAGTCTGTTCACTTTACAACATCAATTTCAAAACACTACATCAAACATTACTCCACTTACATACTACAACAGCGTGCTTTATGGAGAGCCTGATCAGCGTCGAAGCCGATCCTAACCCGAGCATTCAGGCGGACAGCAGGACGACGACCTCAACGACATCCCCTGCGGACAACGCCACACCAAGATCCCAGGCCGGACCGTATCCAACGCCTCGTATCAGAAGATACGGGAGCCACGCCGACGACCTAAGCCCTTGCAAGAGAAGAGTATTCTTCTTCACAGGAGTGAGAAAACGACGTTCAGATCTCGGAGGGGGTTACACCCCCAATCCCTTCGGGTTAACCAAGGGGGTTATCCAACACTCCCGGGTGCACTTACGTATGTACTGACGAGGACAAGAGTCTTGGGACTCGTCACTCCGTCGGGCAGAACGTCGCCTGTCGAGGGGGATCCTGGCGCCGAAGAGCTCCCGTCAGGCGAGCGTTCAAATCCGTTTCAGGAAAAATACAAACCGGGTGAAAAGGACATTTAGAATCCACGCGGACAAATCGAGTCTACCGCGCTGACAGAAGTCCTACGGACGGTCCAAAGACAAGCGAACGGGAACGCGACACCTCACAGAAGAAGTCGAGCATGAGTCACAAGCCTTACAACAACCAAAACGCAGATAGGACGCCAGACCTTTCTGTCAGCAAACGGCTCCTTTAGGGCCACCACAAGACCAGGAAAGAGTGCATCAGCTCAAGCTCTCTCAAACAAGCCTGTGCGTGTCCATTTCTTTACTGTAATGGGTAAAATATAACACGACCACGTCTAACCAAGACGGAATTTAATAGAACGGTAAAAACAATAAATATAAAAGCGTAATCGGTATCAACCTCTCAGGGAGCGCGTGGCTATACGTAGCGCACAGCCAAAACCTGCACAAAATGAGGCAAATAAACTACTGAGGTTCCGTCAGAAAGCTGTCAGACCGCCCTCTAGCCAACATATTAGAGGTTATCGCCCTAGGTAAGGGTTGAAGTTCATCATGACTCAGATAAACAAGCGCACGAATGTCTCCTCTCCATAAAGGGAACTCACAGACAATGCTCCTTCGATTTATCCATGCGACATAAAAAAGCAGCGAACACAAACGATCCGATGCAATCCAAACATGAGTCCCTCAAGATGACCTTTAAACCAGAATGGAGACTACCTGGAGGCAACAAAGGCTGATGAAAATGGCTAGCATTCCTATTAAGAATGCGCGCAACAATACCATGAAAGCAGAACGCATCGCTCTAAACACCATCAAGAACGAGTTTTTCGCTCCAGGTGGTAAAGGCCTCGACCAAAGGAAGGGCCCATAGCCATACTTAATCGCTCAGATTATCAAACCGAGATAGAACGTCAGCTGAAAGGCGTCATTACGAACGGTTACCGAGCGACATAACCTAAAGCCACAACGACATTGGTGTTCAAAACGGCCTTTACAGTTTCTCCAACAACCAAGAGGATAGACGAAGAGACATTCAACTACCGAAATCCACACAACCCTATGACCCGCACCGCCCGTGATATACGTCGCCTAAGTGGTGCACAAAGACCTCAGCAAACTCGAAAAATTTCAGGAAGGACTATCATAGCGGAACGGATCCCAAACTGAGCCAATCTCAGCCTTTGGTGACTTATTTCCTCCTCCCAATAGTAGTAGGCAACGAAACCTATGTGAAAAGACACAAATCACATCCTTGACACTACTAAAGGGGTTGAAAGTACCAGAACATGTGATTCGCTACTATGGGATGTCATAGCAATGTACACCAACACGCCGCAGGATGAGGCTCTCGACAAATGCCAGGCTGCATCGTAAGCCAACCTGAGGACTTTTACGATATACCGAAAATATCGTACACATCAATGCGCAAAAAATCAGTGATCTATTACTTTCACGCAACTGTTTTGAATTCACCGGCCAATTTTTAAAGCGCAAAAAATGGTGCGCCAAGGGGCAGTCAAAGCGCCCCTGAGATCTGCGAAATTGTAATGAACAAAATAGAGACCTCAATCATCAATTCAGAACCAAACACATTACAAGGACTAAGGGACAAGAGGACCTATACTTCGTGTAAGTGGACCGAAGATGAACTGAACTACATGGTGGAACGTATAAACGTAACTTACACCCCTCCTTAAGTTCACGGCCAGAATGTCGGATTAACTGAGTCACATACGCTCGATCTAACAATTTCAAGGGAGTGCATTTCCGTAAAACGGCTTTCTGAGATACAAAATCTATACCAAGCCCACGGAAACCTACCAATATTTAGATCGCAATTCTTCACGCTCATCCCCAAGCCAGGTCAGGGCTTTATCAAAGGGGTAATTCTAAGGGTATGCAGCAATGCAACAAGGAGGCAGACGTCATCGCGAAAAAACAAGTTGTCACCGAGAAATCTTCTGCTCAGTAACTTCACCAAAGGAGAGGTGGTGTCGGTCAACTTGCTATCAAGAATGAGGACCGCGACAATATGCGACACCGAACACACGGCACGCAAATCAGAAACCACCGCTGGTTGTTCAAACAATATAAACCCCCCATATCAAAACAGGACCTAAGAAAAGAGGCCTGAACTAAGCATTGGCACTATAACGGTCACCAGCACTTTCGCAACTGTTTCCCAAAGCCCCATTAAGCCTACAAAAGGGCCAAAAAAATCTCAGAAGATTTACTAGTTAAATCCAGATTTCCACACGGGCATGCACACGAACAAACAGAACAACGAAGAGATATCTTCTCGAGAGCTGGATCGCAGCACTATAACAAAACACTCCAAAGGTGTACCATAAACAAGAGACACGCCGTAATTCTCGGCGTACCACTGACGACCCCAAAAAATACGAAGGGCAGAAAACTATGTTGGTTTCAAGTCTCAAGCCGACAAAGGCTCACCCATGTCACATACGGCTCCTAAAGGCCTAACTCCACCAGAGAGAGGGGCGGTGATCACGGCACGCATTGCGCGGACTGGAGGATTGTCGTCTCGGATATTTCGACACTAAGGTGTACATTGCTGGTAGCCCACGATATCATGTGACGATATATCGTGTCGATACCATGTCGACGTCAGGTCGATATTTCGGCGGGGGTCCCTCCTAAAAGCGTCTATTACCGGATCACTCGCCATCATAACCCAGTCCGCGTCTAAAAAAGGCTATACATAAGTGAACATTGGTCAAATAGGGGGTTTATTATAAACCCGCCCGTTTAACAAGTTCACTGACGGACTGTCAAATATATGGGCAAACAATATGAGCATATCTTGAACTTACCACAGTCATTTAACAAACCTCAAAAAGCCTTCAGTTCTCAACAAAGTGGGTCTCAAGGTTAATCGGCACAATGTATATACAAAACATTGATATTGCTCGATTAAAATACCACTCTTGAAGCTCGTTTGCACAAAAATGTCAACTCAGCTTCACAAGGTCCGAGCCAATTACAAATGATTAAATTGTCAGTCGGATATAATATATGTATATATTTTAAATATGTGTTATTTGGCCTGATTAACAATATCAAGAAGGACCCGCCGTGAATCAAAAGGCGCATGGAACTCCTTGCGTTGCGAACTCACATGTCAGGTATTGTGTTCTTAGATTATTCGAAGCAACATGTCCGACTTGTTAAGCCAGTTATTTCAAGCCGTCGTGACAAGCTCCACGCAACTCACACTCAAAGGCACCCCACGCCACCAAGCCAGAATTATTAAAGTGGTTTTCACAAGATCCAGGCCCAAAACCGCTGACTCGGATTCCGGATCTAAGGTAGCCCCAAAAGTAAGTTTCGCGGAAAGCGCAACACTAGATGGTGACCTCACCACCCTTACTACTATAACACCCGTCTCCGAGGAATCGCGGATTCACTGCTACCGTATCACAGTATTTGAGTTATTTGGAAACAGGTCGTCGAAACATGGCTTTGCGTCGCATGAATATGAGGAGCAGTGTAGTGCTAATCAACTTTCAGGAGACGAGAGGTAAGTACTGGCAATGTTCAGATGGATCGGTGGTGACATGTGCCCTGTCAACCTGATTAAACTATCACGGGTCCTATAGTTACTAACCGATGAAAAATTATGATGATGACTGCCCAGTGGGTAAAAGTACTGAAAATTTAGACCGCAAGGGAAAGGGCACCGTCAGGGCGGATAGAAATCCACTATCTCAAGATCAATAAAAGTTTGATGTTATTTACATTTTCTTTGGATAGGCCTAATGGCTTATCTGAGAAAAATATAGTGGAAATCTGAATTTAAATCATGGTATCATAGTAAGTAATGTGGGTATGCGAATGATTTTGGCCTGAAATTATTGCCGAATTGCCAGCTTTCCCCTTGCATTGTTCACTGGCACCATCCAGGCATGTTGGGATCATGTTGCAGTTCGTAGTGAGTTTGTTAGAGTATTATAGGACACATGAATGTGGCGGTACCAAGGATTCCGGTAATTGATAAGGCATAAATATTAGTAGAAGTAGAAGAAGAAAAAAGAATGACAGCGGTCTTAATGTAAATACCACAAATATTCCAGTAAAAGATACTTACCCGTCGAATGCGAGACATACCCATCAACATTAGTAAAGTAGTAACAAAAGAAATAATCAAATGCACCCCCACCCTAAACTCCAGTGGAGGCCTTAGTCATGCACATCGCGGGTCTATACGAGTCACGATCGGGGGAATCTAGAATTAGGCTACCATTCAGTCCGTTCTCTATATAGGACAAATTTTACAAGTCAGTTCCTTGGAACCTATCGCGCGTGCGAAGTGCGCGAAAAATGATGTTTCCTTTACGGGCATTCTATCGAAAAATTCTGCAAAAAATTCAGGCATTTTTTTTTTTCACTTTTGGCCTTTTTCCCTTCTCAAATTGTCCACGAATTTCGCCTGAATTTTTCATCTCAGAAAAAATTGGGGGGAGGGGGCCGTCTGTCCCCAAAGCTTCTGAAATTAAATCGAGTGAACAAATTATTCGAAGCATTAACATCACCACTACTGGACGGAAAAACGCTATTGCGCCCGAAACACTTGAAAAATCAGCAACGGTTTGGCTATTCGATTGAAAATTCGAGAACTCGGTATGAAACATGGTAAATCCTTCGAACGTCGAATTCGGCCCTAGTCGGGTCTTCCCAGCACTGAACCTGGGTTCCGCCCCTTGGAATTAACTAACTACTGGACTTAAGACAATTTCCAACGCGATTATTGTTTGGTTAGACAAAAAGTCGAAATCCGTTTAGAGCGATAAAAAATCGGGCATGTGCCTCAACTTTTTGTTATATATCACGGTCCGGAAGTGTGTGTGTGGGGGGGGGGGGGACAGACGATATGATATCCCCCCAACTTTGAAAGTGGGGGGAAGGGAACATTACCCCCGTGGCCCTTCCCCCACCTATTGACGCTCATGGATTAATGGTACCTTACCAGGCATCGTACTATGGCACCACCGAATCCCAGCAATCATAATCTCACACTCACTAGATCTTTTTGGACTCACCCTTAACCCCTCCACCCCCTGTCCCACCCTCCTCCCAACATAACCTCTGCGTTGTCATTTTCTAGCTGAACCAAGCATGCCGCCATATACTCCCGAACAGTCCCTGATCAGATTAACTGAAACTGACCAACTGACACATAACGAGAAAATGATCTCAGGCCCCCCATCACGACGTCACATTAGTGAAGTCAAAAAACATTGCATGTAGTCAGTGACCCTTTTTTAGGTGGATGCTGCAAGCAAAGCATTGCACCGAGTAGCCCACAGTTTTGATGACCTTCGTTATAAAAATGGCAAAACAGATATAGGACCTACTAAGGGGTGATTGATAAATCGGCAACAGACAATTTGAGTATATAGGCTAATAACTTTACAAGGTCGACCTCAGAATTTACCTGTACTGCATGGCCTTCAATTCGGCACCCCGAATGCAGGGTGTATGACGCTATTAAAACTAAACAACTAACACTAGCTTCCATTCAGCAGTTGGGCCCCCACCACAAATATTTTTCAACTTGATTAAACAACTTCGGGATTTTCCCCTATACGCTGAAGCTCCTATGGTTATGGAGATGGTAAATCCATCTCCCATCTCACTAATAAAAACAGACCAACTTGTCCACTCAGTCCGTGTGAGAGGCGCATTCCCAGTCCTCCGGTTTCACAGCCTGCAGTATTTATGGTCACTGGGTACTTAATCGTTCCCCTGTACTAATGCATAGCTGTGGTTTACGGTGCAGACTATCTCCTGCCTATTCCTGACCATTTTGACAGCCCATGCCATTGTGACACTAATGATTTCTCATACATATCATAGTCTCCTTAAATTCTACCTTTTTTCCAGGTGTTTTTTCAACTGACCTTTTCCTGTATTAGGTCAGGAATCACATTGCAAACGTCAGGAATAGTCAGATAGTGATACTTTTCTGACCTTTCCCCTTCCGACGTACTAGTGCGAGTTG
>JAODTK010005474.1:0-10782 GCA_026419785.1 Sclerodactyla briareus | reverse complement strand
TCATTCAAATGGAAATCTGAATGCGGCTCTGAAACTCATGGAATATCAAATTGTTTCATGGCGTCAATAGATTTAAAGGAGGCTAACTATACCGACCTGTATGGCAGTCGATCAAAATTTCGAATGCCGGTACAAGGACAAAGTATATACCCGTACGCATGCCTGCCAAAGGGACTCGCTCCAGCTCTTCGTGTGTTCACCAAGTGCTCAAACTATCATGTCAGAGCTTACGGAAATGGGAATTTTATGGCCTGAGCTACATTATGATATTTATATTCAAGGCAATACCAGAGTCGAATGTGCACATGCCGTTCATCAAGCACTGGACATGTTTCAAAAGATGGGCTTCATAATACACCCAGACAAATCAGTGTTGGAACCCAGCCAGCACCCTACTTTTCGGGGGTTGGTTTGTGCTGATCACAGCACATGACGGTTTCGGCCAAAACTGAAAGAATAGCTTTCAACTCAGTTGAGTGATCAGAAATTCAAAGTCAAACTCGGGAAAACAAATTCGTGACCTTGCCGTGTTATTGGCATCTTGGTCTCCTTATCTTTCGAGAGTTCAAGTACGGCTGGCCAGCCCTTCACTATAGGGACCTTAAGAGACACTAAAAAAGAGCTTCTCAAACGGATTCAGGGGAATTTGAGGCGGAAGGAAAAGGAAATTAGTGTTCCTACCGACACCATGAAGGAACTCGCGATTGATGGCCGAAGGAAATCTCGCCACGGCAATCGAAAGTTGTTCTAGAATCCGACCCCTGATTATGATAATTCAGACGGAGTGCGTCTCTAATTGGAGGGGGGGGGGGGGGTTAGGTTCTCCCCCACCCTCTCATCAAAGGGACATAGGTAAATGGGTAGGCATTAGAGAAGGAGTCACCACATCAATGTGCCCGACCTCATGGCAATTATTCTGCCTCCATGCCTTGTTTCCAGCTGTCAGCCCAAAAAACATGTCAGGATGCTTGACTGACAATTCGATAGCCGTAGCATATCGTTAATGTATGGGGGAACACACTCTAAAATATGCAATAACATCACCTTAAAACGTATCTGGAAATGGTGTAGAGCTAAGAACATCTGGCTATCTTGCTGTCACATACCTGGCAAACAAAATATTCATGAGTGAGTAGATTGTCCCGTAAGTTCGGAGCCCACGTTGGAAAGAGTGGGAACCGTATGATATTGATTATTGCCCCCGCCACAAACAAGCAAACCCGCAAGTTTTGCTCGTGGAAGCCGGAAGTGGAAGCCGTAGCAATAGAAGGCCTTCTCCAGTAACTGAATGAGTACTTATTTCTAGCTCTCCATCCTTTCAGTGCTGCTAGCACCCTCAGAAAGTGAAGACGGGATCAGGCGGAGAGGGACCCTAGTGGTGCTCTAGTGTGGCCGACTCAACCCTGGTACACGCGCTGTTGCGGTTGATCACAGATATGCCACGACGCCTGGGCCGCGGGGAAATCGGTACTGTACCTGCCAGGAGAGGAGGGTCAGGCACACCCATTATGCCACAAACATCCAATTGGTGGCATGCTGGGGTCCGGAGAGTTGCGAACATTGGCGTTCCAGAGGAGGAAGCTGTGTTGTCTAATGGCGTCATGGAGGACATTCTACGTAGAAGTAATATTGCAGTTATCAACACAAGTGGTCCCAATTCTGCATGGAACAGCGATCGATCCATTTCATCCCTCTGTGAATAAGATCTACTTTTTTAAGACACCTATTCCAGGCGGGATTTAGCTATAGTGCCATCAATAAGCGCACGTCGGCCCTTTCAGCGTTACTGGATTGTAAATAAGAGGAACACCATTGCGATCACATACACCTGTGCGGAGTTCCTCGAAGGGGTTTTCGAAATTAGACCTCCTCAGCCTAAATACAATGCTGTTTGGGATGTGTCTCGGAGGTTTTACTGAATTTTTTGCGGTTCTTTCACCACTGCCTCCACTTGTCGTCTAAAAAGCAACTCACGCAAAAACAAACTGTTGATGCTTATCGCATTAACCTCGACAGATGTTACAAACGTTGCAAAAAAAAGGCTGTGTGATTTGTCTAAACAAACTGAAACAATCTCGGCCAGGGGTTCGACAAATTGACATGTGGTCCCTTCCATCATATGAGTTTGATGTAAAAATTGGAGTTGATGGATTGCAAAATAAGCGGTTATATAAAACGTGTGCCCCCTTCAAAAACATATCTCCGGTGAACGTTATCGTCTAATTGGGGGAAAACGCCAAAAGGGTGGCATTTTTATCTTTTAATTTGGAATGGTGGCATGGAAGTGCATATTGGCCTAGTCCGCGCGCGTCCACACCCAAACGGTCACTATTTTCCAATTAAACATAAATCACTTCTACCGAAGATCGCTTGTGATGGGGTTATCAACTAAGTGAAATATGTTTGGGCCGACACTGCGGTACAATTCCAGTTAAATCAATGCGAGGTTTCGTTGGCGAAAAAGTACCTAGCAAAGTTGCGGCGCGGCCCATGGGTAACGGAGAACTCTAGACTCTGAATCTCGCGATCGGAGTTCAAAATCTCGTTGGGACCTCCACGAAATGGACGGTGATTGTTAAATATGTTCTATGGAGTCGTGTGAAAGTGGTAACTCGGCCAACTACTTCCCAGTTGAAAATTATCTCCAACATCGATAAGGAAATTAAGACCAGGGGGATATGGATAGTAGATATCGTTTTGTCTCCCAGGATAAGTTCAATAGTTGTGGATTGAGGGGAACTCGTTTGTACAATCCGTAATGAGAGACTGAAATTTGAAAATTTTAGTGATGTTAGCGTCCTTCTGTGTTCGTATTATGGCAGTATTAGTATAACTTTTGACTAACGTTATTCCCTCTCTTTTATTCTATAATTTAATTGACATGAAATGATAGCTCAGTGTATATATGTTTTGAAAAAGGAATGCAATAAATGAGGACACAAAAAAAATTAGTATCGATTATGCAGAGTACCACAAGCGTTGCCTAAGCCAACCAGGAAGGGTCATACGTTCGTTCATCCCGCGACGACGGCGAACGGTTGTTCCCCTTCAAAAACATATCTCCGGTGAACGTTATTCTCTAATTGGACGTCACGGGTTGGCATTTTATCTTTTAATTGTGAATGGTGGCATGGAAAGTGCAGATGGCCTAGCCGCGGTTCCACCACCAAAACGGTTCACTATTTTCCAATAGACATAAATAACGTCTACCGAATAGAATTGTGCCACCTGCCGGGGTATGCCAGTGAAATATGTTTGCAGACACTGCTGACCCATCAGTAAAATCAATGGAGGTCCGTCGACGAAAAGTAGCCTAGGCAAAGTTCGGCGTTCCCATGGTGTGTAGTAACGGTAAGCCACTCGAGACTTTAATCTCGCGATCAGTGTTCAAAGCTCTTGGAACTATACGGTGGCTCTGCTCTGGATGAATTCAAAAACTTATTTATACAAATAATTTATATTCAGCGGAATTATAGACAATAACGGTGAACGTTGAGCCAAAATGGGGACAGGCTACGAGACATTGTACGTCTGACTTTCGATTGTACAAAATGCTCCTAAAGTTTTGATTTTTTGAAGTCTTGGAATAAATCCTAGTGTGGACTCATTGCTGTTCAAGAGCTGAAAAAGGAGTTCATGGTGTTACGTTGTCATCGGTGGAGGGTAAGAAGAAATTTTGGCCAAAGCTGCACAGTGCTAAGCAGTGCCAAAGCGTCTCGTATATACCAGTTCAGCGATTGTTGTTAACGTACTTAACGTGCCTCACGAATTTGACGAGAACATTGTTGCGTTATAAATTGGGAGGTATGGAGAGATTGAGAGTGGGTCGTTTCTTACCTACGCCGACTACCTCACAATTTACAATGGGATTAGGAGGGTATTATATTGAACTGGCCACAGATATTCCGTCTTCCATGCGCTTGCGGAAAATGGGAATGTTGGGTGCGATACGGTGGCCAAACCAGGACCTGTCCTGTCTTATTGTGGCAATGGGGGCCATGATCTTATGAATTGTACTGTGTTGAAATGCAAAGAGATGTCGTGGACTTTGGCATACAGCGGACAATGTGAAAAATGAGTGGAAGTGCATTCTTGTGAAAAGTCTGGTCACAATTACGGGGACTGTGACACTTTTCGCCAACAGATAAGCCCAAGCCTGGGTTGATTAAGGGGGGTTGCAGTTATTCGTGAGGTTCCACTTCTCCAGCCAACCACGGACCCGGAGTGATGTGTACCACTTGATGCGCCAGAAGTTGATGCTGTTGACTCGTCAGGCGGAGTTCCCGTGGGACGCACCATGGAGGATGATACTTGGTGATCCAGAGTCTCAACCAGAGGCTTGCCAACCAGCCGTCACCCCAGACACCAACCCATGTTTTGGATCCTAGTGCTGCTCCACCATCGAAAGTGCCATCAGATGGTGCGGGTGTCCCCGTCAGCGCTGTTTCCCGTTGACGACAGCAGGGATGGGAGGAGGAAGATACTCTCCGTGTTCGGATATCCGCCGGGATGACAACTCCACCCCCCCCCCCCTGTGACAGTTTAGCCACCGCAGAGCCCGAGTTGGTGGAAGAGTACCTTGGGACATGCTCCCAGCCGTGTTGTGAGTACCCGGCACGGGGGTCAAGTTTGTCAGATCACGCCCAGCACTCGCCACGATCTAATTTTGGTCAGGCGCCTTCGAGGGGGAAACGGAGAGCTCCTCGCAGCCATTCCTGGAAAGAAGCTCGAACGATCCCGCTCCAGACTACGTTTTCCGCCGGAAGTACCCCCGGACAGCATCAAGATGTATCAGGTGTACTTAGGGCGGACCCATTGCATTCGTGCACTCAGAGAGGATGTCCAGAGGGATTCTTGATTTCAAGACCCTGGTGGCGCATCTTGCAGCCCGACACCCCACCCCTCCGCAAAGAAGCCGACCTACGGATGTCCAATCAAGTCCTGCTAGTGATGTCAGGGCGAACCCCAACAATGGATGAGCCATATCGCGTCTCCCATCCTGATTTTGTTGCCACGATTAAAGAAATTAATTTTTTGACAATCCTTTCTTCGGAATTCGCACAAAGCAGCATTGCTACTTTACTTTGGTACTCCCTACCAACAATTGTTCTCTTCATAGATTGCATTGTCAGAGTTGTCACGTGATTATTATCTATTCCCTTCTACACCAATGTGACCTTTCGCTGATTACATTTAATGTCACGGCTGAGAGGGATAATTCGACATGTGCTCGATAATTTAAGTGGTTGTTGTATGTTTTGTAAATTGTTAATGCTGATATGGTGCTTTTTCAGGAACTTTTCTGTTTCAATCTGAGGATTTAAATTCTTAGAAGATCTGGGAAGGGGATTTGGTTTATTATTATTTAGTTCGCACTAATCCACTCTGGGTGGTGCGGCTCCTATTTTGATAAGTCCAGCTTAGGGGTGGAAGTCAACCAGGTGAGACGGGACAATGGGGGTCGTGGTATTTCGTTGGCGTGTCGAGTTAAGATTTCTATTCCGTCGTTGTAATGTTCATGCTCCTAACATCCCCTTCTTGATAGAAAAATCTTCTCGAATCTCATGAATCACTTCGAGGGGTAGTTGCCCTGTCATTCTTGGGGGAGATTTTAATGGTGTTCCAGTAGAATCGATTCCACTAGCCATAATAATTCGCCCTTTGTTGCTCTTCTAACGATTTGAGAGGATTTACGCCTATGTGTTATTTCGCCCTGATAGCGTCGTGCTTTCCATCCGTCGACTCCTGGTCACACTTGGACTCGACTGAATAGGAGTTATCGTATCGATCGTATTTATCCCCTAAAAAAAAGGGTTATTGTAACGCCACTTACTGTAGGCGTGGTATATTGATCATTCTTCCCCTCTTGGTCAGTGTTAAGTTTCCCTGAGTATTTCTGTATCAGGGGAACGGTTACTGGAAATTTAACGTTTATCCCAATTTGATAACACGTTTTTTCAAACCGAATTAGAATTTCATTATAATATGGGTGTACTGTAAACCCGCGTATAAGAGTATTGTGGCTTTGGTGGGATGTGATTAATTCGTATTAGAATTTAGCTATAAGCACAAGTGTCGTTCTTGGCTGGGGGACTAGTGAGAGGCGCAAACGAACTTCTGACGTTCCGAGTGATTGTCTTTATTCTGATTCTGTCGGCGAAATTGATCGTGCTGTTAATAAAGACATTCAAAGGTGCTATTAGGTCGAGAGTTGAGCAACTTGAAGATGATGTGAAATTCGTCGAAATTTTTTTTTTCTCGTGAAATTTTCCGGGCTAAGGCAAAAAGCCCTAAATGATTGTTGATATAAAGATGGTGTTAAGCGCCCGCGAAGGGCGACGAAATTCTAGGCGTGTTTCCATGACCTTTTTACAGTTTCTGTATTGTGTTTTGCTTCTACCAATTTTCCTCCTCAGAAGAGTAGTTAGTAAAATTACACAACACCACTTTCCAATGAGAATACAAGTTTGGTTAGATCACTCCTATTACTTAGATGGAAGTTAAGAGGTAAGCTTGCTCTCAATGCTACGCAAAGAACAAATCTCCCGGTTAGTGATGGGCGCTCGTATGATTTTTATTCGTTTATTGATTTGTTGGGGAAAAGATCTCGAGTATGGTTTCAAGGGTATCTTAATGTTGGGGTTCTTCCCCTTCTCAGAAGGTCTGGCATCTAAGCCTTCTCCCAAAGACTGGAGATCTTGAGAACCCTGGTGGACTAGGCGGTTCGATAAGTTTATTAACGCTGACCTTACAAGTTGCTTGCATAAAGTTTGAAAAAGAAGGTTAGCCAAGGTGCTTCCTCGAGTTATAAATGATACCAAGGTTGTTCTATAATGTGGGGGCCGTACAATTCATCACAATATTTTATCATCACGGGGAATTATTGATTATGTGAAACCCCGTAAATAGGGCTTTTTTTTTTTTTCTGCGATGTTATTTCTGTGACCAGCCAGAAAGCTTTGACAAGTTTAATTGGGATTTTTTGTACAGAGTTCTTAACAAGTTAAATTTCAGTAATAATTTTATTAGGTGGATGTCCATCTTGTATAATATATGTCTAGCCGTATTCTCATGATGGAACTTTCTGAACCTGTTCGTATTTTCGTGGGTCAGACAAGGATGCCATGTCCCGCTCCTTTACATTCTTTTCATTGAGACGGTTGCTAACTACATTTACTACGCTCTGACATAGAAGGTTTTCACATCACCGGCGCTCATAAATAAAAGGGTTAAGCTGCTTCAGTATGCGGATGATGCTAATGGTATTGCCACAAATTTCACCGCCACAACTATTTCCGCATTTTCTATGTCCACATGGCCATGGGGCCAAATTAACAATAATAAGCCATATGGCTTTGATTGGGGGTCCCTTGGTGGTCTCCCAATAATATTGGTTGGAGAGGGTAATGACTCTGTTAAAATTACGGGTTGCGTTTGATAGTATACTTTGTTAATTCACTATGGAGAAGTAAAATTGATAAGGCTCGCAAGATCAATAATCGTGTTCTCGGGGCGACAATACTCTTTAGGGAAAGTCAGTTGTTAATATGTTTATCTACCCTTTTTTTTATATTGCTACTGTGTCTCCCCTCCCGGATTTTGTATTTAAGGATCTGAAATTAAAATTGTTTTCCATTTTATTTTGGGAGGAACAAGCCCGACCTGGTTAAGAGGGAGGTCATCATGTTCTCGAGCAGGACTACGGGTGGGCCTTCAGTTGCCATAACTTAGTTGAAAATGGAAGCTTTATTGGTTAAGCATTTATGTGGTTGTCAGTAGGTTTCTCGCCTAATTATTTGTTCCTTGCTCGTTATTTTACAGCCAAAGCACCTTCGTACTATATTCCCGGAGAGTTGGTCTAACCTTTCTCCGAATTCTACTACTTGTTCTGCCACTCTTTTTAAAGCCTGCAAGTTTTTACTAGTATTCACGTTTACGGATTAAGACCAATTCGGTTCGGCAAACCCTGCTATCTGACTATGTGTCTTCCCGCGGAAGGCAGTTGTTCCGTGCGTTGTTAAACAATAACCCGTCACGATAGTGGGGACAGGATTGGGCGGCTTGGTGTTAAATAGGTTGTTAGTAATAGGTAGACGATTTTCAGTGGCGTCGATTTAATCCATAATGTATTATATACTAACACAAGGTTTATAAGTGGGGCAAAAGTGAGGGCACTTGCCCTTGTTTTATCTTGCCGCGAAGTGGAGACGGCCGTTCCCGTTCCATATCTTGTGGCAGTGTTTACTAATAATAATATGGTATTCATGGTTAGGTGTGTATTGAAACTCATGGTTTCTGAGTTTAATTTAGATTCGAATAATTATTACATACTATGGTTATTGCATGCAAATCTCCCTTGAAGTCCATTGCGTTGACAGGAAAGGAATGTGGTTTGTTTGTTGCATGTTGTAAGGTTTATCATGGAAGTCTAGATGTTGGTTCGTGTTTGAGATAACGTATTACTCATCTCACATTATCTCCAACATGTAGGGAAATAAGCCCAGGGTTAATATGGATAGATATCGTTTTCCTCCCGGAGAGTTCAATAGTTGTGGATTGAGAGGTAATCGTTTGTTACAATCCGTACTGATGAGACTAAAAATTGATTTTCGTTTGACTTGCTAGCGTCCTTCTGTTGTTCGTATATGGGCAGTATTAGTATAATCATTTGAGGTAAACATTAATTTCGCTCTCTTTTATTATAATTTAATTGCAGGAAATGATAGTCATTGTAATATGTTTTGAAATGATGCAAAATGAGGAAAAAAAATAACGGTGAACGTTATTGTCTATTTTCAGTATATCAGAAATCACTTCTACCGAAATCGCATTGTGAGGGGGTTATGCAAGTGAAATAGTTTGCCGACACTGCTTTGTACCATCCAGTAAAATCAATGGAGGTTCGTCGACGGAAAAGTACCTAGCAAAGTTCGGCGGTCCCGTGGTGAAACGGTTAGCACTCGAGACCTGAATCTCTCCGCTCCGAGTTCAAATCTCGGTGGGACCTATACGTTGGCTCTGCTCTGTATGAATTATACATAATTATGCTCACAACTAAATTATATTCAGCGGAAAATATATATATCGCAGCGGAATCGTGAATGGGGTTCGAAGGGTACCATGGTGTAATGGTTAGCATCGTGGGGTGGTGGTGTTCCCCTTCAAAAACATATCTCCGGTGAACGTTATCGTCTAATGGGCGCACGGTGGCATTTTTATCTTTTAATTTGAATGGTGGCATGGAAAGTGCAGATTGGGCCTGTCCGCGGTTCCACCACCAAAGGTTTTTCACTATTATTTCAAATATATAGACATCACTTGAGACTACCGAAATAGCATTGTGATGGGTGGGGTATGCCAGTGAAATATGTTGCGACACTGCTGTACCCATACAGTAAAATCAATGGAGGTTCGTCGACGAAGTAGTACCTAGCAATTTAGGCGGTTCCAATGGTGTAACGGTGAGCACGCGAGACTCTCGAATCTCGCGATTAACGAGTTAAAATATAGGTGGGGACATGTCGGTGGCTCTGCTGCTGTATGAATGGTTACAGATTCATTTCTCAGAAATAGATCAGCGAATATATTGCAGTGGAAGTCGTGACTTGGGATTCATAGGTCCCATGGTGTACTGGTTTAGCACTCCAGCCTTTCACAATCTCGCGAACCGTGGTTCCAATCTCGATGGAAACCTATACGGTGGTTCTGCACCATGACGTTTGATCAGAATAAAATCTATATCAGCGAAATATATTGCAGCGGAAAGTCGTGTTTCGGATCTATATGTCCCATGGTCTAATGGTTAGCACTCGAGACTTTAAATCTCGCGATCCGAGTTCAACTCTCGATGGAGACTTCACGAAATGACGGTTATTGTTAAATATGTTCTGACTGGATCGGGACCGGGTTGTAACTCCGGCATACTTTCCCAGTTGAAAAAATAGTTATCGATATGCAGATACAAACGTTTGATAAGGCCAACCAGAAGGGTTGTTCGTCACTTCCTCGCGGACACGTGTCCCCTCAAAAAACCATATCTCCGGTGAACGGATGGCTATGGGACGCACGGGTGGCAGTTTATCTTTTAATTTCGATGGTGGCATGGAAGTGCAGATTGCACGATGGCCGCGTCCCCCACAAAACGGTTCACTATTTTCCCATATATAGAAATCACTTCTACCGAAATCGCATGTGATGGGTTATGCCAGTGACAATATGTTTGCCGACACTGCGACCCATCCAGTAAAATTCAATGGAGGTTCGTTCGACGAAAGTACCTAGCAAAGTTCGGCATGGTCCCATGGTGTAACGTTTAGCACTCGAGACTTCGAATCTCGCGATCCGAGTTCAAATCGCTGGTGGGGACCTAGACGGTGGTTCTGCCTCGGTATGAATTTATACATAACTTATTTCTTACCAAATAAAATTAGATTTCCGCGGAAATCTATTACGAACGGAAGTCGTGGACTGGTTTCGACGGGTCCCATTGTGTAATGGTTAGCACTAGAACAACTTTGACTATCGCGATTCCGAGTTCAAATCTCGGTTTGGAAACCGATACGGTAGGGTCTGATCTGTACTGAAATTATACATAACTTTCTTACAAATAAAGTGATATTCAGCGGAAATATAGTGCACGCGGGGAAGTCGTGGGGACGGGTTTCGAAGGGTCCCATTGTGTAATGGTAGCATCGAAACTTTGAATCTCGCGATCCAGAGGTCAAATCTCGGTGGGACCTATTCGGTGGTTCTGCTCGTATGGGAAAATGGTACAGATCTCAT
>JAODTK010005473.1:0-15594 GCA_026419785.1 Sclerodactyla briareus | reverse complement strand
GGTGACCCAGAGACAACTTTGACCTCGTGAAGGTCAAATTCGAAGGTCTTAGAGTGGAATAAGGGACTACTTTTGTTTGAATCTAACAAAAGCATTTTCTTCATGAAGAGGTTTGGACTTTTCTCAAATTACATTCTAATGTTTTCCCGAAGAGTAACTCTCCATGGCATATTCACAAAATTCACATGTCATGTTATCTGAGGTATTTTGAGGTTCAGTTTTAATGGAAAAGTTTGACAAATATTTGATATTTCCCTGATCCTTTTTCATTTCTTTCCATACTGCACTCTGAGATATGATCTCGCAGTCTAGTTGTTACTGTAGATATCTCTGTCGACATGACCTCAACCAGTAATGCCAATTCCATGGACGGACTGAGCGATTCGCGTAGGCACCACAGAAGGGCTATTTTCCGTTAGTAAAATGCCTTTCCTATACTAAGAGCAGTGAGATATGGGAACTTGATCATGAAGGATATATTTTAAAGATGGAAACTTGACAAGTTTTTTATTAAAATCGCGATATAGACCCTTGAAATCAAGGTTTTTGAGCATACTTTCGCATCGCAGTTTTAAGCAAGGTGCTCGGAGCGTTGAATCGCTACCAATAATGTAGCGCCTAGGCCTATAACTGCTAGTACAGCATTAATACTAGTCTATCGATAATTAGGTCAACATACGAGCCGCCATGTTTGCAGAGGGTGAGTCGGAACAGCTCGATATTTTTTGCACAATCTTTTGCATACTCAAATGTGGTGTCAAAACGTTACACTGCAGGACTGGAGAAAAACCCTATTTTTTGTTTAACAATGACATGAGTCTGATGCCGAACGGGTGCATGTACACATTCTATGTTATTTCATGTGAAATGGGACAAATTCACTGTAAAATACGTTCAAATCTGCAATCTGAAACACTTGAAAATCATCAGATAATGAACCGCATATATGGGTTGATACAAACACATTTCACAAAGATTGAATCATGTTTTGCACGGGGTCTTCAGATATTCACTTTCTATCTAGGCTACGTGTGGTCCCTGTACAAATCATAGCAAGTTGAGTAGCTTAGGCCTACTGCTGGCTACCTTTTGGGAATTAATAGAGCCATTGGCAATTACCGATTTTCGTTGTGTCTTATCATTCACACACAATACAATTTTGCATGTACCGAACTTCACTATGGCCCAAAAAAATGTTGGCCGTTCAGATTTACCCCCTTATCGGTGACAGTCCCCTGGTAGCTATGATTGAGGCAGGAACGGTATGCTATGGGGTAGCGTCATCCCAGTGGGCATGTACCCACTGTTTTACAGTGTATAACTTGTGTAGCAGTACTTTGCAATGCACTCCATTGGAGAGTCAGGAGACAAACTTGGGCAGAGAGGGAGCTGTTGAGATTGGTAATTAGGGGTGGGGTCAGGGTTATGAGTGCACAGGGTTACCGTAGGTTTAGATGTCTGTAACAACAAGATTTGTGATGACATCTGCAATTGGAATGTGACTCTACTCCTAGGGCCCATCCCTGCCAACCTGTAACCTAATCTAATACATTATCCAAGTTACACAGGGTATACATTAAATATGCAAATCATGTCATTTTTTTTCGCCTGAACTGACAAACTTTCTTTTTCTCAGGTTTTCTACTGAAACGGATGAGGCCCATTTTGAAGAAATTTTTTGTATGTAGTTCAGGGTGGGTGAACACTATCTGACTAGTTCTTGGGCTCAAAACTCGCTTATA
The DNA here is from genome assembly GCA_026419785.1 of Sclerodactyla briareus. Classification (NCBI taxonomy): domain Eukaryota; kingdom Metazoa; phylum Echinodermata; class Holothuroidea; order Dendrochirotida; family Sclerodactylidae; genus Sclerodactyla; species Sclerodactyla briareus. The sequence continues at coordinate 13,852 of JAODTK010005473.1, read as the reverse complement.
AAGGAGGGACATTGCCTAATTTTTAATAATATTTCCATTGGTTTAAGCTCGTTAGCAAATTACAGATGAACCATAACTGCTTTGGTGACTTGGTTGGCACATGGTAAGGATATAGGGTCGATGAACTGATTGATATACACAGCGTAAAATATGCTATGAGTTTGTCTAATTTGCTTTTAATGTGAAATATCAGGTTTGTAAGATTTTCACTAATCTTGGTGAATATGGTGTAAATCCAGTCCCGACATTACTTAACAGAGATGCAGGGTCAATGGAGTCATCTCAATGTGTCACTTTGGTAATTTATGCAAATTCATGAAGTTGGTTGCATTTTTATGAAACCTGGTGGGGTACGGTTTACCTTCAGTTCCAATTTTTCATCATGGATCATGTCCACTGGAGTTCATTTCCAAACCTACTGTCTAATTTGCATAATCCTTCGTGAAAATGCTAAAGTTTGCCCGATTCCATGACTTCTAGGTATGCTTATCTTACCTTTCCACATTCTAAACAAAAAAAATGAGACTGGAGTTTCATTTAGTTTATTTTGCATAGCTCATTCCCACAATTTCAAAGTTTGTTAGATTTTTTATGAAAGCTTGAATGCGTATGGCACCTTTAGTCCCAATTTTTTTTTACATTGACTTGCGTCACTGGGTTATTCATGTGGTATAATCTGCTTCTTCATGCCAAATGTTCGTCGGTTAGATCCCCATTAATGTATTAAGTTGTCCACCATTGGTCCTGAGATATATATTTGAAAGTAGAAAATGGGTCCAAGAAATTGAATATTGGGTCTACATTTGCACTAAGTCAGACATTTCCTCAGTCATATTTCCTTTCCACAAAACCTATACTCTTCTGTCCGTAGACATTGTCAACCAGTTCCTATGAATCTGAAATTGTTTCACTGGTTATAAAGCTGTTCCTGTTAATGCTAATACACAAATCGGGAGCAAGACTGAGTGCGCTTGTAAATGTGTGCATTATGACTAATCAAACAACCATCGATCGTGCAACCAGGCCGGGTCCCTGGGACTGGGGGTGATCACCTTGTACCCTATCCTCTTGAACATCTTTCGAATAGTGAAACGTTTTACAAAATAATAGCGAATGCTAAATTTCCAAAATAGCTTGGAGGGAACGATCAATAATGTTCATCTTATTTTTACTTAGGCCTTTAAGGCCTGGCCCTTGGAGCTAAGTTGGGCTAAATGGAGACACTGGTAAGGTAAACACTAAAGTAGTCAGTACAGTTTAATCCTCAGTGACGGACTGTGATGTCCTTGGGTTACCACACTTCAACATAACAGACATTGTTTACATTGGGAGTATTCACTCCTCTGTTAAGAGATAAGTAAATGGCCTCAGGCCAAGGCATATGGCCCAAACTTTCTTTGAGTTTGTAGCCACGAGTTCAACCTACTGCTTTCTACAAGTTTTTGCCAACAACCGTTTCAGCTAACCTGTATCCATGGACGTTTTCGGCCAACCACAGACTGGATGTTTTGTCCGCCTGCCTTAAATATGAAACCAACTATTCAATTCATAATACTGGCGCTAATGCAAATCTCTGTGGTGACCCTGTTCTAGCCATAGAACGCTCAAATATTCTTGATACAACACCATCCAATAAGAAGGCAAGCAGTGTCTTTGAGCCCAAGGAATTGTCACCGGGCTTAAAAAATCCGTTGTTTTATTATTTATTTATTTTTTTTTTATAACTCAGGTGTGTATGAAGCCTGAGTGCTGAATAACAACGTTGGTCACTCAAGGATATGTAAAAGGAACTGAAGAATCGAAAGCAGTCATTCACATGGACTTCATGTAAGTCATAATGCAAATTGTTGATCATTCTGAAGCATGGGGGGCGATCAAACGCGGGGGGGACAATAGTCCCCCCCCCCATATTTTTGGTGGGGGGGACATAATAATCAATGTCCGCCCCCCAATATCTTTTCCGGACTGGTGAAAAAATCCTATAATATCATTTACAGTACGCCATTAACACCAAGGGTCTTAACTCATATTTCTTATCAATTGCCTAAATTTCATGTGAGAATGCCGAATGTCCACAAATTTCGCGCTGCGCGCGCCGTATTCTATCTTTTCCGTCGATAATTTTCAATCAGTAGGTACATAACTTTTCAATTCAAATATGACTTTTCTCCCTACGTGCCTTCGTCAAGTTGGTGAACATATGGGAAGCCACAGGGAGAATTTGGCTTGGTACGTGTTCAAATGTTGCAACCCCCCCCCACTGAACAACGATGCTGGATCAACTGCCGAGTTTTCCTTAGCACTGTCACACAACCAATAGCTAGATTTATCTACTTCTGATCCTTTTTTGTTTCATACTGCAACATGGCTTTGCATGGACATTTTGCTAACTTCAGAAGACTCCTGGCAGTCCCTTTTTCGGCGTTCCCGGCAATCTGGAGGGTTCGTAAGGCTCAAAAGTCCTTGTACACTAAACGCGTCCATGATGGTGGCGGAAGTGTAATGAATGAAACATAGATCAGTTCCTCCTTCGAGAGGCGTTCCTGAGATATATTCTTTTGGCACTGCATTGCCAAATTTGGAGTTGCTATGCCCATTCGGCCCTTAAGTGTTGCCGTTTCCCTGCAATCTGGGGGTATTAGAACGAGATTTTCCTTGTACGTTACGCGTCCACTGATGGGGCGGCCCGACTTGTAGGAATAACATCGACGATCCTTCAGAAGCTTCTTGATATTAAATTTCAGTTTTTGGGGGGTTGCTTACGCTTCCATACGACTCGGGAAGTGGCCGTTTCTTCTGTGCCATCCGGGAGGGGAAAACGAAATTTTCCTCGTACACTACCGCAACCGATAGTGCAGGCCCTAATTGTACGCAATGAACATCGATCTTCTTTCGAAAATGGCCATGAAAAAGTATGGATTCTTGGAAAAAAATCGAGAATTATTGCCAGTTTTAGGGATGATACTTACTGCCATATGGCCCGAAGTGCTGTTTTACTCAATCTGGGGGGGTTTCCTGTTAAAACGAAAAATTCGCTTGTACACTTCCGCGCCAACCAATGGGCCTCCGCTTAGATGTGCCAGCCTCATATGTCCCCCCCCAATATTTGACACAGCTCGCCCCCCTGTTGAAGTGAAATATTATTTGAGTTTGGGCTACAGCAACCATTGTGCTCTGTTTATATTTCGCGACAAACGAATTACTTCTTACCCAAGATAATCCACGTAAAACCTGAATCTAATAGGTAAACTTGGAAAATGTCATTATTAGGCCCTACAAATAAGAATAACCCATACGTTAGTAGGTCCCTAATAGTCCATTGAGGGATCTGCGGAAAATATGTAGTGAACACAAAATGCAGTGAAACATACAAAATGAATGGGGGATGTGTGCCCGCAATAAATGACGAAGGCTTTCTGGCTAAACCATAATCATGGTATCAACTCTATTAACAAATCTCCAGCAAAAGGCAGTTGCTACAACGAGACAAGGACCCGGGAATCTCATTGCCATTAGACGGAGCATCAGGCGTCTATTCATCCGAATTAACATGTGACGTTACCATTACCCGCTATTGTCGAACCCACAGACAACGTCAGGAATTTACTAGCAGTTGGTTCCTATCTCCATGTTATGTTGTGTGTGGGAGGAACTGTGTCGGCCTACGACTTCAATCGTTTGCAATTCAGAGAGTTGGGTCAGATGTTAACTTTTCCAATCGAACCTAGCAATATATTGTGAACAACCTGGCAGCAGGCACGTAAAATGATAATAGTCCACATATCCCCCAGTTAGGCTTCGTTTGTTTAAACTTTTATTAACGTTACACGAATGGTCGCGCGCGTTTACGCGGAACAAATCTGTAAACGGATCTTGTCCCCCAGCCTTTTCTTCATTTTATCTTTGCCTCGGACTGGAAACTGACATCTTTACTCAACATCTTACATTAGCCAACATTGATCTTCGTCTGGGGTTTCCTGCCACAAACTCATTTCCGATCTAGGCTGTTGAAACGCCTCTGCGTCATGTTTGAACGCAGCCACGTGCGTCCTGTGATTCTTCCTCGCGGTAGAAATGACATTTCTCTCCTGTGGCACTCGTTGCAAGGACTGACAGACTCCGAACTTTGCAAATTGTGGTTATTACTTCTGCATCATCAAGACCTTCTTTCTTCTCCGACTCTTCTTGACTTCATTCGAATTTCACTGAACAAGGTGATTTCATAGTGCCATCGTACCCGAAAGAAGGCAAAATGCATTGCATAGCAAAACGTTGTAACCCGTTTCCTGTACACTATAGGCCACTCTACTCCGGCAGCCCCAAGCTACGACCATTTGTGCTGCCGGAGTCGGTAGGTCTACCGTGGGACGATAGGGCAGTGCTGCAGTTCGGGAGTTATCGTGGCAGAATCCTACGTATTTATTGTTATTCAATTTGGTAGAGCTGTTGATTAGCCGACATGTCCAGAAAATTGCTCATTGTCTATTTATTTTTGTAATTAACCGAAATTAGTAGGCTACACATTATTTTTACCCAGTCACATGGCGGCCCAAATTTAGCGGCCCAAATTGCCGATGGCAGAAAAGTGCGGGGGCTAAAGCCCCTCTGCCAACCCCCACCTCCCCCCCGTCTCCGCGGTCCCTGCCGCATTGCAGTGATGCCCACTTTCCAACTCTGGGCAAATCAAAACACTTTTTTTTAAACAAACAGACAATTCGATCAACAACATTAGTTTGAAGTAAATCGAAAAATTGCTATTTATAACCTGGCCATTTTTAACTGAGAGATCTGTTTCACCCCCGTTTCTTCACCCCCGTTTCTTCTGTTTGATCTGTTTTTCGTTTACTGTGCTGCTGGTTTTTTTTGGGCTGCGATTGTAATCAATCACCATAGTGCATGCCTGGCTCGCTCATCTGCAATGGGCGAATATATTGGCTCCTCTCCTATAGGAACATGTGATAGGCTTTTCACCCTGTTTGGTTACCAAACAAGGACATGTAATATGTCGTTTCCCCCCCGGGAGGTGTTCAATCAACACCGCCTAATCGCTCATCGCCAGTGACATTGTGGACAATACTCAAAACTATATAACCTGAGTCTGACTCAATTTAGAACTCGTGGTTAATGAAGCTTAAAAAAGTCACCCCCATACCTTGTTTTTAGCTCAAACCAGCATTGCTGGTTTAAGCTATTGTGATGCCCATGTCTTCTCTCTATCTATCTATCTATCCTATTCGCTATCTATCTGTCTGTCTGTCCCGTCTGTGGTGTCTGTCTATTGTTTTAGGGCTACGCTCAAAGAGGACCATGCCGTCCTGTTGAAGATGACCTGAGCAATTTATATTACCATCCTGCTCCCCTGCCATTTTTGGTGGCATAGATAAACTCCACGCAATGCAGAAAAGAGGGTTTCTAACTCTTGAAGAAGAAAAACTACGCAAGGCGTGAAAAAGCAAACAGCTCACTCTCATTGGAGGCCAGAGAAGTTCAAGCAGGTATTTGTTTCCAAACGCTATGGATTTTTCAGTGGGGAAATGGACTTTGTCACAACCTTCACCTGAATATTTACAGAATGGAGCTAACATCCTCCCCTTCAGTTTATGACCCCTGGTTGGTTGGAGGAGACTAGAGGCCGCCTCGTAGCTTCCCGGCCCATCGATTTTGGGTTGAAGCCGGACACTATTTTTTTGCTATTAAAATGAAATTAAAAAAAAAAAAATGCGCTTCTGGATTTGTTTGAATTACCGCGACATCTGAACTGCCGTAGCTACTCGGTACAATCCAAAACTGCCGATGAAATGTACAGGCCTTGCAGTCGGCCAGGCGTGTGCAATGTTAGACTTCTTTGCAGTGCTAGAGGCCGGCTGCCTGGCCTAGTGAGCCAGCTGGCCCTAGACAATACAGGGCCGAATGCACTTTCACTGCACGTGCCAAAACTGCCATAATGTTACGGCATGGGCGTCAGGCAGTGGGGGGGACAATGCCCCCCACTTTCAAGGTGGGGGGGATCTCATATTCGTTTGGCCCCCACTTTTTCTCGAACCGCAAAAAATATGCACAAGCCCGATTTTGTGTCACTTTAAACTGATTCAAGTTTTTTCTAACCAAAACATAATCGCGTTTGAAATTGGTTCTTAATTCCACTATTCCAGGTGTCGGACCCCGTGCGAAGATCTGGACACGCTGAGGGCGAGTGGATGGATTACCTCATGCTTCATATCGAGTTCTCGAATTTTAAATCGAATAGGCCACAGTGCATAATTTTTTTCAAATGTCTTCCGCGCCAGCGTTTTTCTTCGCAGCGTTGTAGGCTAAATATCGATGTAGCATTCGAATCCTTTCGTTCACTCGATTAATTCAGAAGCCTTGGGGCAAAAAATGCCTGAATTTCGATAAAATGCCCGGAAAACATGCCATTTTTTAGCTCAAACCAGCCATGCTGGTTGAGCTAGTGGATCTCTTCTGTCACTTCTACTAATCATCTATCTACTTCATCTTATCTATCTATCTATCTATCTATCTATCTATCACTATCTATCTATCTATCTATCTCATCTAATTCAGTGTGTTAACATTGCTTTTTGGCTCTCAACTTAATTCGCGATGGAATACTCGACCGAACTTGACACATTGTTCTTGACCCATGGGACATGTTTGACCTTGTTGAACGTCAAGGTCAAAGGCCATAAAAGGGGAAATATAGGCCATTATGTGTAAAATTTCAAAATGTATCTCCTCCTACGTATTTTGTTGTACTATTGCTGATGTTAGGTCATACTGATGGTCTAACAACCGTACCTTCGGGGTGTTCAGGAATTTTTGGTCCAATGGCCCATTTTCTGAAAATTTCCACAATAGTACTGGAATGCATCTCCCTCCCACAAACCATTTGCATGTTCTCAATAGTTTACACAGTCATGGTCCTTGGGTAGAGGGCCATTGGGGGGTGTTTCAGGAATTGGGGGCTCATGGCCAGTTTTGGGCCCTAGGGCCATTATATGCAATACCATAAAATCTGTATCTCCTACAAATTTTGTTGCACAGTCCTGATATTTCAGCCATGATGGGGTCTAATAGCCATCATCTCTTTAGGGTGCCAGGTATTGGGTCCATGCCCATGTGGGCCTTGGGGCCCATCATGAGGAATTTTGCAAAATGCTTCACCTCCTACAAAACAAATTTGAATGCACAGTGCTGACATTCATCATAATGATGGTCCTGACAGCTGTACCTTTTGGGTGTTCAGAATTTTTGGTCCAAGGTCCACTTGGGCCCGTCGGCCCATTTCCATAACATTCCCACACTGTACTTGAAATGCCTCTCCTTCTCTCCGCCCACAAGCTTAATTGATTTTCTTTAAGTTACTGTAATGGTTCCTTGGTAGAGGCTATTGGGGTGTTTGGGAATTTGGTCCAGGGCCTATTTTGGCCCGGGGCCCATATTGAAAGACCGCAAAATTTTGTATCTCCTGCCATTTTTTTGCCAGTGCTGATGTTTGGTCACATTGATGGTTTTCATAGTTGTACCTGCAGGGTGCCCACGGATTTGGGACCCCCAAGCCCAGTGTCAGCCCTGTTTACATCATGTGTGAATTATGCAAAATTCCTTCTCTCCTCTTATGAATTTGATGCTCATTGCTGCCATACTGTTGTAAAACAAATGTTTCCTTGTGTGTTTTCACATGGCACTTTTCCCATGCAAACTTCGGGCAGAGGGTCCATATCCTGAAATATCACGTCATGGTACTTTAAATGCAAACCCTTCTGTCCACAAGTTTCAATTGATTTTACTTGTAATGCTACTTGGGTTGTGGCCAATTGGTGTGTTTGCGAAGTTTCTAGACTTTCTTGTTCTGGCCCGAGGCCCCATGTGGGCCATATGCCCATACTGTGAAATCATGGCAAAATGCTTCTCGCAGGATGGTGTTAATGTTTAGTCATTATGACCGTCTAATAGCCGTACCTTCAGAGTTTTCAGGAATTTTGGACCCTCTTAATCTTGTGCAATCACGCACCTACCAATCTTTAGTGCCTAATGTTGAGTTCGATCATAATGATGGAAAGCCATACCTACAGATTTTTCTGGTCAAAAATTGTTAAAAAATGGGCATAATAAACTATCATGTGAAAAACTGCAAAATCTGCAAAACGCTTTTCCCTCTACAGATTAAGTTGGAATACCATGGAACTCTGTCAGCATTATTACAGAATGATGGTAACTGATTGTTCAGGGATTAAGGTCAGAGTCTTAAAGGCTATTCTAAAAATAGTGCATATTTTCATAAATATCAAATAACTTGATGTTGAAAGTTTATTGGGTCTGCACATTTTTCTTACAACTAAATTAAGACCATATGTGATAAGCTGAGACATTCGAGAGCCATGTACTTGAATTACACTGCAGGGCCTGTTACTGGTTCCCATATTTACTTATTAACTAATTTGATTTTGTGCATGCATGTCACAAGTGTCACACTCACTTTTCATCACCCAGTATCAATTATTGACTCATTGACTTGTATCCATTCCCTTAATCCCCCCAATTCTAGCCCAAATCTTGTATTCCATTTTTTAAGCTGAAGTGGTCACCCTTTTTTCCTGGTCATCCATTGCCTATTACATCTAGAGCAGATGTGACCTTCTGTTTACCTCTTTGTCCCTAGCTGCAATTGTCTTTTTTTTTCGGAAGGGGGAAGTTGGGGGGGAGGGACCACTTTGGACTTCTCATAAAATTATCATCACCTAGTCAGCCAGGGTAGTTGTATTTTATGAGTACCTCTAAACAGGGTATGTGGTTTAGGCAACAGTGCATGAATGGGGCTTTTGAGAGGTATACTCCTGGTTTGATCGGTGCATTAGGTCTGTAGTCTTGTCATAGCCAATGGACCTACGAGTTTCCTGGCAGAGGCTGGGCCATGGGTTGGAAACTCCTGGCAGCCTGTGGTGATCTGTACCTTCAGAAAAAGAACATATCCCTGCTCTCCCTACCCATCCAAGTTTAAAAGCCTGAGTCATAATTATCTTCTTATTCATTCTATTTGAGGGTGCACCTCCTTGCTATTTTTGTTCCGCATGCCTACACCTATTCGCAGATCACTCTTAGTCTATTGGTCATTTTTGCCATTTTTGTGATGGCATTGTTGCAACACATCCTTACAGAGACAAGCTACATTGCCAGTCATTCCTTTTTTTTTTTTTTTAACCTGACCTCCCGCCATGTGGCTTCTGTCAGCGCCTATTCTCCTCAGTATAAATTGGATAATCATTTTTGGTTCAGTAATAACATATGACCAATTGGAAAACAACCCGTATGTTATTCATCTATGGGCATTCCGATTATTTTGCAATTGAATTCTACACACACATTCCACACTTGAAAACTGGGACATCTTTGACCATATGACGGTCTTTAAAGAGGGCACAGTAATAGGCCATTGTGTGGAAATGCCTTTTCCCTTTCAATTGGTCATTCTTGTGATGGAAGATGGCCTAACTGAATAACAATGTTCATTGACTGTAAGACATCTTGGCCCTATGAAAATAAGGTCAAAGGTCATTATCGAGAGACTATAGGCCATTGTTTGAAATTGCCTTTTTTAGGTAGCCTGATAATCAGTTGAGCCTTTAGTCACCTAAAATGGTACATTTGTTTTTGTATATTTTGTGCTGTTTGAGCTACAGCACCATTGGTGCTTCTAGTTTTGGTAGTTTCCAATGACCCGACTTGTAAATTCGGGGTACAAAAATTTCGCTCACAATTGGATTCCGTACGCCTATGGCTTTTCCACCAGAGACCGTTTCGCTATAACCCCTGGAATCCCCCGCAAACAAACCATAGTATGACGGTAATAAAAAACAATACCCTGTGTTATACTCGGTAAATATCATCTTAGTATGCACAATGACAACGTTCATTGTCTGTCTTCTTTTGTTCACGCAAAAAATCCACACAATGTAAAAGGGGTGCTATTGAGACCGGGGCAGCGCAACCGCTGGGCGCTCTCGCTCAGGATGGTCATTTTGCATTCGATGTGTCCCCACCCCCCCCCGACTTTTCGAAACGCTTCTCGCCCGCCCCTGATATGTACTTTTGTAACACAATCAGTGATTCCTGCACGGCGCGGTCACATATACACACTACCACTCACTCATTATATTGCGTGGTGGAAACCTGCCCTGGAAAGGCACCCTCGCCGCGTCCACCCACCTCTTCTAGTCACCAGGCCTCCTCCGGGCAAGCGACAATGCCGGGCCTGACCCATCCCACATAACTCCATGAGATACCCGCGAAGCTGCGCTACATAAATACTACTGGTAGGCCGATGAACGGCCCCAATTAACCACGGATCCCGTAAGACAGATTCCAGGACAGTGGACAGGATCGTCGCCGGAAGGCGCGCCCATATGCCAGAAAGAGCGCATTTGTTCCGATCCCACGAATCAGGCAGCTGACCCTCGCCATCCCCGCCTCCCCGTAGCACATCCTGGCTTAGACACGTTCTTGCCTTGTGACCAAGGATGCGACGGCGAGAGTATTCAAGAAAAAAATCCAAGCCTACCCTCGTCCCCAGTGAGCGTCAAGCCTCGCTGGAATACAGTAATACCCAACGAGGTAAGCCAAAACACGTAGCTTGGTTTATCTGTACGATAGCGTGATCGCCAAACGCCCTATCCAGGTCTCATGACCCACAGCCAGCCCCTAACTACTAACCTCAGCTCGCAAGCCCAGTGCCACTGATGACACTTCAAGGCCCGCCCGATTTGGTTCCCGACTCCGTGCTTCAAGAGCAAAACCAGAGAATCCCACAAACTCGGCGAGTACTGCCAGTAGTGCGCCAGGGACCCAGGGCCCAGCTTTTCTCCACCGATGCTGGAATACTTTGATGGTTTTTTTTTAATGCATCACATGTCCTGGGCTTCTAAGGCCAGTACCTGTGCACTATAAAGTACCAAACTGGTTAGGTCTGGGATAATGCTATATGGAGTACTTAACTATACAAAAGTCTCTTTAAGTGAATCTTTAAGACACTTGTCTTTACAGTGCAGTCACAAGGGTCACAAACAACCATCTAGGTCTGTGTTCATTGCTGTTGATGTGCCAAGTCCCCCAAAATTGCAACTCTGCACCCCCAGGGTAATCACAATTATCTCTTCCTGAATGTGACATCCTAGTAACAACTGTAATTGATTCTAGAAGTTCATCTTTAATTAATGGTTCTGTCTTTTGTTCTATTTTAGTGTAGACGAAGAACATAACTACCCGAAGAAAAACAGGATTTGTTGATGTAATATGGGTCATTTCTGATTATTGGGGACAACTTGTTAGGCCGCACTCAATATGTTTCGTCATTCCAACAGTTAATACTGCGAGAGAATTCAGAGCTTTGCATTGTTTATAACATTACAGCCTCAGGGTTGGCGAAACTTGGTAGGATGTCAATGGTGCAGTAATGATCTGCTCAATCGATAGGGCCATAAATAAAAAAACAATCATACTGTTCACCGTTTCCCCTACGCAGTGGCGGATACAGGGGGCAAATAGGCAGTTGTCCTCCCTCCCCCCCCCCCTCCACGATGTTGGGTGTGGGACTTGCGCTCACCCAACAGGGAAAATGCTCCCCTTTGCCCTTCGGGATGTTGGGAATCATAAGGTTAACTCTATTGTAATCATTTCCACATGTATCAATACCTGTGTCCGACATCCGAGGGCCTATGTAGTCAGGCCCCTGCGAAGGGGGGGGGGGGTGCTGGGGTGCTGGCAGCACCCACCGGATTTTTTCGGATGGGTGCGGAGCACCCTATTCGATTTCAGGTCCTTGTGTCCAGCACCCCTGTCGATTTTTGAGCTTAAGGCTGTCATGGGATCAATTTTGCAAGCGAAATTTGTTCCCGGTTTTCGATCAGCTGGCCTGCTTAGTTGTTCTTCAGTGTAGCTTGATTGTCTAACTCATATTTCTTATTCGATTGTTTAATTTTTTTGTTGAGAAGGCCGAATGCACCACAGAAAAAAAAAAAAAAAAAAAAAAATCGCTCTGCGCGCTGCGGTATCCCTATCTTTTCCGTTACATGATATACAGTGGGGGCCCACGTGGGTAAAATACGTTTCAGATCTGGCACAATTGAATTTTTGTCATATGTTGTCATCTTTCACGTTGTGAACATATAGTAAGGCCACGTAGATAATTTGTTTAGGACTTTATTTCATGTTGCCCACCCCGCATTTCACCAAATGTGCACAAACCCCCCCCCCCCTCGCCCCTCCCCACTACAACAATGCCGGAATCCAACTGCGAATTTCTTAACACTGCCACACGTTTAGTCTACTACTGATCTTTATTGTTCAGATTGGCTTTGCCACAGCCTTGAACGTGCTGTTTTTAATAGAGGATGAAAGCTATATGTACGAAACATCAGGGCAGGGGATCGTGCACATTAGTAGGGAAGTTTACGTGATTGACGTATGGAACTATACAGGCTGAGCTGAGCGGGGGCGAAACATTCTGAGACACATGGGAAATTTGGACGAAAATGTTGAGCGGATACTAATCTGAAAAATTGACCAATTGTCTGCTAACTGGCTCAATTCCTTTCAATTCAAATGCCCGAAACATGCACACATTTTCTCTGAAATGATGTTTCAAGCAAATGTCATCTGCACAACCTCAACCCAATTGGAAGAGTTCCATCGATGGAATAGCTCTAAACATGGCTATGGTAGGAATGGACACCATGAAGAAATGTTAGATTAACAACATCGATCAGTTTTGGAAAATTACTGTCCATTTCAGTGATTGCATACTCCATAAGTCCGCGGGGGAGTGCCGCTCCCTGTGCAATCTGAAGGGGGGGGGGGGCTAGGGGTTTCTGTAAGACAATTTTCTTGTACGTAAAGCGTCAACTGATGGTATTCGTCGAATTGGTAGAATAAACGTAGATCAGTCCTTCAAGAATGTTTCTTGACGATATACATTTCAGAATTTATTGTCCAATTTTGGGGATGTTGTTTAGCTTTTACTGCCATAAACATGGGAAGCACCGTTTTCCGACATCTGTGGATTCGATAAGGCTCAAATTTCCTGTACCTATACGAAACCATCACTGATTGCTTGCCCAAATTTTATACAAAAACCAATAGTTCCTTAGAACGTTTCCTATGAAATACGAATTTCTGAAATTATTGCCAATTTTTAGAGACGTTGCTCACTGCCCACTGCCATACATTGCGGGAATGGCCGTTTCCTGCAATCTGATGGGTCGAAAAAACGAAAATTTCCCTTTACCCACGCGTCCAGATGGGTGGCCTGGCCAAATGTAAGAATACACAAAAATCGATCAGTTCCTTCAAGAACTTAGATTTTTTGCCAATGACACTAGTGTTTGTACAAGAGAAAATTCATAACAATAGTGAACACATAACCCTCCAAGAGGATCTTTACACGACTAGTAAGCTGGCAAATCAATGTCAAGAGCTTCGATGCTAAAAAGTGTTTGTTGCTTCTTACCCATCTAAGAAATGCAAAGATTTGTTTTGGCTATCAGCTACAGGACTTTCCTTCTGCAAGAGACTGAGCCACTCCTACTTGGGTGTTACCCTGACTATAATCTTACGTTGGAATGAATCATGTAAATCCAATCGCTGCCAAGTTCTGGCGAATCACACAACACACTCACTTCTCTTGCTTTTGGTTATGAGCATCTCCATCAATGCCCCAGGCGTCAAGATCCGCCTATAATACCTTAGTGCGACCCTACTTGAAAATTCTCCAGTGTGTGCGACCACCTAGCTCATACTGCTAACTTAATTAATCCAATCCCCGGGCAGAGTCTGCTAGAACGACTTCAAATCTAGGTCC
>JAODTK010005471.1:0-20445 GCA_026419785.1 Sclerodactyla briareus | reverse complement strand
TGGAACACACGAACACACAGTCAGTAATTTGAGGAATTAAACTGTACATGACTACTTAGTTTAACTTTACCAGTTTTCTCATTTAGCCCAACTAGCCTCCAAGGCCAGGCCTAACTTAGGCAAAGATCCACCCCCAGGTCCCACCTGGTGGGCACGATCAATGGTTTTTCTATTAGTCAAAATGCAAAACAATTACAAGGCATTCCAGTCCTGCTCCCAGATTTTTGTATTAGCATTTAATAGGAACAGCTTCATAACCAGTGAACAATTTCAAATTCACTGAACTGGTTGACCATGTCTACCGAAGGAGAGTACAGAGGAGTACAGGTTTTGTGGAAATATGACTGGAATTGTCTGCTTTGCAAATTAGACACAATATTCAACTTTCATGACCCATTTCTCATTCAATATATATGGCAGGACCAATGGTGGACAACACAAACGTAATACATTTCATGGGAATTTAACCAACTTGAACATTCACATGAATGAAGCAAATTATCCACATGAATAAACCCCCAGTGACTCGAGTTCATGTGAAAAAAAGGGAACTGAAGGTAGGACCATAAGCATCAGATTCATAGAAGATCTAACAAACTTTGAAATTTGGAGGACCTAGCAAAAATAGAATAACTGAATAACTTCCAATCTCATTCAAAACTGTTGGAAGGTAAGGAGATAAGTCCAACACTACCAAGTTTCATGGGAATCGGGCAAATGCGCAATTATGATAAATTATGCAAACATTAGACAGTATTGAATTACCTCAGTGACCCGGAATCCATGAGGAAAAATTTGAAAATGAGGTAAAGCATACCCATCGGGTTTCATTAAAATCCAACCAACTCATTGAATTTGCTAAATTATGCAAATATTAGACACATTGAATGACTCCATTGACCGATTCTCTGTTAAATAATTTCAGGACTGGATTTAGACCAGATTCACTGTCAAGTTTGAGGAGGATAAATCTTACAACCTTGAAAGTTCACATTAATTATGCAAATTAGAAGCTTATTAGCATTTTTTACGCTGCTGTAAATCTAATCAGTTCATCGACCTCACTTCACCCAGTGCCGAACCAAGTCTCCATAGCACTTACGGTTCATCTGTAATCTTGCTAACGAGCATTCAACAATGAATAGATAAAATAGGCCCAATTACCATCCTTTATAGTGAGTTTGGGCCCAAGAAAACTAATCAGGCGTGCCACCCCAACCCTGCTACTACATACAAAAATTTATCAAAATTGGCCTCACCGTTTTAGAGGAAATCATTGCTAAAAATAAAGTTGTCAGTTCAGGCGAAACAAAAACGGTATGATTTGCATACTGTAAGTGACTCTGTTGTACTTGGATGTATTAAATTAGTTGTAACAGTGGTCAGGGATGAGCCTACAAGTAGAGTCAGATTCCAATTGCAGATGTCATCACAATCTTGTTGTTACAACAGCTAACACCTACGTAACCTTTCAACTCACACCCCACCCCTAATCCCTGACCCCACCCCTAATACCACTCTCAACAGCCTCCTTCCTAGGCCCCAGTTTGTTTGCCTGACTCTCCAGGAGTGCATTGCAAACTACTGCTCAACACGTACCTGACAACAGTTGTAAACATGCCCCGGGGATAATCTACCCCATGTCTTACGTTCCTGCTTCCATCCATATCTCCCACGTGACTGTCGCCGCAAGGGCAAATCCTTCAACTGCAACATTTTTTCTGGGCCTAGTGAATGTTCTATCCGGCAAAATTGTATTTTGTTTGAATTAAAATGATAAATAAACTGTAATTTCCAATGCTGGCTATAATTCCACCATGTAGCCAGCCGTAGGCCTAAGCTACTTAGGCCTCACTTGCTATGATTTTGTACACGGACCAACTTAGCCCTAGATCAAAAAATGAATTCTGAAGCCACCTGCAAATAACCATGATCAATCTTTGTGAAATGTGTTTTGTATCAACCCAGCTACATGCCTGGTTTCATTATCTGATGATTTTCAAGGTTTTTCAGATCGCAGATTTTTATGTTTAGCATAGGCTAACTTGACTTGTGCTGTAGTTAATCCGTAATCTATGCCTGTACTTACAATATTATATAGGTTTCTACATTCAACGCTACAAAGTACAAACCCTCTGCCTCTAAAAACCTCGCTGGGCAAATTGCTCCAAATCCTTGGTTTCAAGAATCTATTGCTCCCATCTGTACAACACATCTCTCTATTAGAAGGAGTATTCCATGATTATTCCGTGGAACGAGAAATAATATAAATGTCACTTTCGCGTGACTAGCTGCGCGAATGCTCTCGCTGATCCAGCCGTGTCACGTACAATAGTTATTGCATGTACAGTATGGTTCGTTCTTTCGAAGTTATGACTTTGGTAATTACCGTAGGTGAATACCAACTGGTAAGTTCTTTCAAAAGGTTATGTGACTCAATAACAATCCCCCTCGTTTTTCGTCCCGCTCTACCTGGTATATATGGGATATACGAGGTCCAAAATAACCGGCATACAGAACAGCTCGATTGCCAGGTCAACTCATCGCAGCTAACGGCGAGGATCAGATCTCCGAGTGAATTATGGAGAAATGAAAAGGATTCATGTGAAAATATGTCAACTTTTCCATGGAAATCAACCATAAACTAAAACTACCTCGGATAACCATGACATGTAAATTTTGGTAAACTGTCAGAAGAATCAAATATTTGAAAAACATAGAATGCAATTTTGAGGCCAGTCAATCCTCTTCATACGGCAAAATGCAATGTTTTGTAGTTAAACAAATAGCCCCTAGTCCTCTTCATAACTTTTGACATTGACCTTCACAGGTCAAAGTTTTCCCAATTCAATGGTCCATGAACATTGTTTCCAAGTTCGTCCAAATTCATCAAAGTATGACTGTTAGAGCCTATGAGATTTCTTTTCACCAGATGTTTACTGTTAACTCTTAATGGCAATGATGTGACGTTCCTTCAAAAACCGTGTAGCAATCTGCAGAGGCTACCCCACAATGACATTATGACTGATTTCAAGCAATCTAATGCCTTTTTTGTAGAGAAGATACATTTTTGTAATTGTGACAAAATGGCCATTGTGATGCTTTAAGACCTTTGACCTTGACCTCACAAGGTCAGAAATGTCCAGTGTTGTCTGCAAGGGAATGGAATCATCATTCCGGGATCATATGTTTATTATTTCAATGAGCATAGTCTGATTAGAGATTCGCAGCATGGTTTAGGAAGAATCGTTTCGTGTTTGACTAATCGCTTGGATTTATGGAAGATGTTACATGTTTCTGTTTGACAACAACCCGGCAAATGCTGTTCATATAATTTTCCTGGACTTTAGAAAGCTTTTTACAATGTTCCTCATGAGCGACTCTTCTCCAGTTGGAGTAGCTTGGTATTGAGGGGATGTCCTCCTCAAGATGGAGTCGTGAGTGGCTTCATATGAGGAAGCAACGATTTTCATTAATGGGGGGATCGTTCTTCTTGGCAAAAGGTCACTATTGGGTTCCCCAGGGATCGGTTTCTTGGACCGCTCCGTTTTCTGGCTATATTTGACGACTTTGAAGGTTCGTTGATTCAAGGGTAAGAAGTTCGCAGACGATACCTAGTTGTATCAGGAGGGTCGAGGTTCGAATGAAGATGCTGCTATTGTTCAACGGATCTTGGATATATTTCCCAAATGGTCTTGACGGCAAATGTTTTTCAATGTCGAACAAGTGCACGTTTATGCATGTGGTTTTCACATCACAACGCTTCCTTCAAGTTGAATGGCAGAAATATTCAGGAAGGTGATTTCAAAAAAGATCTTGGGGTTTGTTTTGATGCTGTCTTTGAAGATAAACCTTCCAAGCATGTGCCGAAGCTGCTAGAAGAGGTTATTGGATTCTGCTTGATTAGACGCTCACTTCAGTTGCTTGAATAATGATATTGTTGTCAGGCTGTTAAAACAACTGTGGTCTGAGACCGCACCTGAGTATTCTGTACAAGTTGTGGAATCCATACTTTTTGGCAAAGACAAAGCAGGTAATTGATAACGTTCAGCGTAGGCAACTGGAATGATTCACTGTCTGAAAAATTAATCTTACGAGGAAAGATTACGGCGTCTCTTGTCTAAATACCATGGAGCTGAGGCCGAATTCGGTGTCTTGATTCAGGTCTTCAAATTGTCCCATGGACTCGATGGCCTGTCTTCCACTACTTCTTTGAATTTCCAATGTTACTGAAATATCGGCCACTGTCTCAATCTTCGTTGCAAGCGCGGGTCCGCATGGGACATGTAGTAAATATTTCTTCGCGCAGAGAGTGGATCAATGAGTTTGTAATTGGTCTTCCGGAACATGTTGTTTGCTCTAAGATTGTTAATGCGTTCAAGAACAGTCCTGTTACTTTTTTAGGAATCAAGTGCGTATTATTTAGTTCGAGTTTTGGTTCTTTTTCTTTCCTGGGGTGGTTGTGGCTTCGGGGTCGTTTATAGGATTATGTCCTTCTGACCCTTATTCACTAAACTAACTAACCTAAACTAGTGGTCAGTGATCATCAGTTCCCAATTTTGGGCAACATCAAACAAAGATTGATCAGTTGCCAGCCTAAAGGCAATTGTTGGGGAACCCAAAAGTCAATTGTGGACACGACAGATGGGTAAGATAGAATGAATGGCGGATCACAAAACTCCACCAGCATAGCTGGTTTTGAGCTAAAAAACTCGAATGCTTCTGCTATGAACTTATACTGATCCCCAACACAAGAAACATTTGACCACCCGTGGGCCAGATTTTAATTGAATATTCTAATATGACATATACATCTATCTTCACTATCGGATCCTCCCTTTCATTAACACTAAAGTGAAGGACAGCTCAGTTGTACCCCGGTAAGTCCCAATGAATGTGCTGAATACGACTACAGCATCAGGTTGACTACCTCCTGTGCAATTTTGGGGTCGGGGGAGACCTTTTTTAGTGGGGTTTAAGTGGGATGTTGAGTAGTCTCTGTAGGTGTATAAACTCCACCAGTGTGTTGCTGGCCGCCCGGCCAATGCATGGAGCATTAATTAACTGGAGAGACATTAGAGCGGCTTATTTTGTGGACTGCTGTTCAAGTTCCATCAGAGAACACAAACTCAAAATGTAGCGGCGGCGCCCCATTGTGTGTAACAAACAATCGTGAGAGTGGGAAACATTCAGTTGTTTACTCTCTATCTGAAAATTTCTTCGACCATAGATCCCCCCAAACACCTTTGTTGCTTCGGCGTAAAGATGTACATCCTAGGCCAAATTCCTGGAACTCTCACTCAGTGAGTGTGTACCCTGTTTCAAACTGCGGGAAAGTCAACCATCTATTACGGAGCACCGAAACAACTAATTGATCCTGTAATACAAATCGTTGTGTCTGCAGAAACACCATCTAGGCTTAAGTATAACATCACAGAGTGAACTATAGCTTATTAACAGAAGCTCGAATTAGAGGAGGCCGTCAAAATGGAGCATATTCTAATCTTCTGACGGAATGCAAATAACTATAAGTGAGGATCGTGAGGGCGCCGTCAGGTGTCTTGAACACACGGTTCCAACTGACTTCTGAGAAGCCTCAAAGAGCATATACTGCACTACTATCAACATTCCACTCTGCCCTCACTCTCCCAATGTTGGGTGAGTTCCCAGGAACTGGAACAGTGTGTGAATGTGGTTCTTCATAATCAACATTTGTGAGTTCCCTGCTCGCATGATCGCAAGCAGTCAGTACAGAGAGTGGAATATATTAGGCTTGCCGCCGGTTAACGTGTACACGTTAAACGAACGCTTGCCCCGTTTAACGTTTACAATTTTTCCCGTAAGTGTTCCCGTAAAGTTGGAAATCCCTGAGACTTCCCCCAACATTGTGGTCCCCCCAAGTAATGAAAAAATTGTCTTGGCCACACTGTGTTCCAGTCTTAAAAAAGAATGCCACTGACGTCCGTATATATCCAAAAATCCAGGGACCCATGACTATTTGCAGTATCGCACTATTAATGCAAGGCAAAAAGCATACACACAAGCACACGCACATGCGAGGCATGCCACAATGGTATACGGTCCCATGTGTCCTACGTACGAACACACTGGCAGAGACGCATCTCATTAGCGACGTTTACTAAACTTTATTGATGTCTAGCGGTACGTACTCAGTCGTAACATGGCAATCAAATCATTGCAAACTTTCCTTTATTAATTGTTATATTCACCACTTACCCAATTGCAAGGGTTCTTCACGTTGCAAATTCATATCGCGGTAATGTTTTATCGAGATTGACGGGCGCGAAATAATCGAGTCCTGTACACACAGTCGATGAAAATCATACATTTGACGTTAAGTGTATGCTGTCGAACGTCCGATTAGGTGTATTTCTGTGGCCGACTTGTGATTGTTGCTTTGTGCGCTCACTCAGTACGAATGTACGTACCCTGACTCTTGTGATCCACGTGCACTGCATGTATGCATGCATGCATAGAACACTGTTTGACATACACTACTAGCCTACAGCATTACAGAATTCACTAACGTGTAACCCGTCTGGGCTTGTTATGGCCATGCTGTAGTATGTCATTACCACGTGTAGTATGCCTTCTGGTATGTATGTTTCGCGCAGAACAAAATGAGATCGTAATACTTTCTCAGGGACTATACATTGAACCCATAGTTCGGTCATATTCGCCGCATCTACAAACAATACACAGTCGATAATGTGGCTTAACACACCACACAGTTTTTGCTGCATGATCCGCCTGTTACCGTTCGGGGGGAGTCGACGATGTAATTCAGATCCGCATGGGTGCTATCTCCGTTTACACGTTAACACGGTTGAGAATACACACCGTTTAACGTTTTTTTTTCATCTTATTAAAAGGAAACCGACAAGACTAGAATATATAACAACAGCCTCAATGCCTGATAGCAAACATTTTTATGTTTTGGACATTTTCTTCTTTTTTTTGTAGGCAGTTTGCATGGCGCCTGTCAGGTGGAGCAGCTCTCAACTTTGTGCACTCTTGGCTAGCATCAGATGCCTGCAGTCCGACACCAGATACTAAGCCAAGCCTCCTCTCCCTCGACGCTGTGGAAAGGACTTCCACGCAGCTGTCCCATCTCCTACATTCCAACCCACCAGGGAAGCTTGGCTTTGGTCTGTCATCGTCCAGAGATGACACACATTATAGTAGTACAAAGTCTCGGTTCTATCTTCATACCACACTAGCGAGACTAAGTGGTTAGAGCAGTAATGGCTTGCCGGTCTAGAGATTGAATTATCTCCGGGTCACGATGACCATGTCCACTTGTTGCAATATCTCAGTGTCAAATTTCCCAGATTATCCATTCTGGCTCAACAGCCATCTTCCCCCTTCAACCTATTTGGGGCAGGTAGGGTCTCTAACCAAGGTTCTGTGGGCCATTTGTGGCCTGTGGGGTGCAATCATCACCTCCTGCCGATATTCAACTGATGGTTGTGCTTGCCGCTTCCATGAGGCCTAATGTGGTTTCATAAATTTTGTTTTGCTACTATACAATTGCAATCTCGGGCAAAGTGGCTCCTCCTGGCGGCCTAGAACAGCTTTTGAGAAACCCTTGGTGTATACTTGCACATTCAATTCACAGTCACAAAGGTCACTAGGCACAACCCTGTTGCATTGCCACTTTCACATTGATCTAACCTGAATGTGACAGGGACCATCACTCATATTATTATGTTCCTACACTGTTAGAAAGATGTTGTTGTTGCTGTAGAGTGGCCATACCGGAGGGGGTGCTTCAACAATTACAAATATTATTTGCTGCCCAATACTTTCAAGTCTACTAATTCTCCTGTGGTGCGTTGCTGAGGTGTAATTGCACGATCCAACTAAGTCACCTAGACGTTGGAAGAGTCATTGGAGTCGACTGCCGATGAAATTAATAGACAAAGAATCGATAACCTATCTATCTCATTTCACCTCAGCATCTAATTACAGAGCATCAGTACTGGACCTTCATACTGTCGAACAAGGAGATAAACTGAACCCACCTCAGATGGTACGTCAACTCTTACTACGGCTTCATCAACAACCCCCATCACACGAGAGCATGCGTTGCTGGATTGCTTTGGCTGCCCCTGCCGCTGCCCTAAACAGCGACCCTGGGCGACATCAACTTAAGCTGGGGGGAGAGTGACGAGGCTTGTTTTGGTCCAGGTACCGTCACAAGAAGGATGGCTGAAGCCCTTAGGGTTCATCAATGCAATCGTGGAAGCTGTCCTTCAGTTGCCATCACTAAGAACACGGATTTAATCATGATCCCTGATTGGATGCTTACAAGAACAACATAAGGCCGGCTATAATATAGCCCCCCGTCTGAAGGTCTAGTGTGCACTGGGTCCAGACAGTGAAAGACTGGTTTGCGCTTAGGGTGCTCAAGGCAATCCAATGGATCTACTTCACTTACCAACTTACCCCTTATTCGGCACCCGCATCCCCCCCTTACGCGAACGTTGACAAAGAGAGGCAAAATTATCCTTCCAGAATCATCTATTGCCGAAAAGATATACCTCTAAAATTGGCTGGAAATCCGGTAAAGATCATTTTCTAAGGTCTTACGCTGTTTTCAGCTAGTTCTTTAGAGTTTGTTCACAGTGACATGAAGGAAATTTGGACGCCAATTTTCCTCACCCAGACACCTTTGTCTGGCAAATGAGAAGGACGGTTGGGTGATGGCCAAGCCTGAGGATTTTGTTATTGCCAGATCTTGTCAGCATAAATGGTGTGGATGCAGGGATGAAAATCGATAATGGGTGGCCGTACGTCTTTGTAGTTTATAGGATTCACAAACCCATTCTGTTTTTGTATGAGACTGTTCCTTCATTTGTATCTGTGGAAACGCCGATGTCTAATGATTCCTGAAAGGTTACCACAAGACCAACTCAAAGCAGGGCTATTCATATTTGTCCGAGGTCTATTGAATGAAGACTTGGGTCGGGTTTATGATCAACCGGGGTACCTTGCATGAGGTAGTGTAAGGTGGCATTAGGACACTGATGGGAACTCTTCCCTTCAGTTTTATCGATAGAACACAAGATGTATCATTTTGTCCCTGGATGGGTGCTTACATAACATTCACGCGGAAAGGAGAAATAGCTTCATTGGATCTTATTTCTCTAATAATCTTTGAGGCAAGTCCGTTTCCTAGAGGACTTGAATCCGGGTACCTCACAGGGAAGACTTGAGGTGCATCAGGCAACCGATGGGGTTTGTCCTGTCATTTTATATCGTTGAGAACAATGATGTATCATGAATTCTGATTTTCTTTTCTGCAAATTTGAAGCAACCCATTAAACTGGGCTATCAAACCAACTCACTGTGGTTGCATGGTTGCATAAAAAGGCTATCAGCACTGTCACATGGAAGCAGAAATGGTTTAGCTGCTCAGCTGCTCTGGAGTTGATGAAAACTGCTTCAGTTGCATAATAAGAACATGAGATGTGTAACAACTTTCTTGATCAGTCCTTGCCTATAATCAATATTGCTCCCCAACCCCCCCCCCCATATTGCTTGGCTGCTTTTTGTGAAGAAGCAATGAGGGGTTGGGCTTGTAGAGATTGATGATAATGGTTGTACACCTATGATTTATGTTCTGGAGGAATCAATAAGCCGCCCTGCAGTGCTTATCCTAGTGGTTGGCCAATTGGTGAGAGCGTAATTTAGCAGCCCTCAACTGAGAGGCTGGGGTTCGAATTCCCTGGCAACCAAAGATTGGTGAAATGGTTCCTGTTGCCTTTTCGCTGCTTGCTCAGCACAAGGGATTGGAGCAGGTACGTCCGAGTGGTAGGCAATTTGTGAGTTTCCATCTGCGTGTGCTGACCCCCACCAACCACAATTGAGGTAGCTAGCAAGAGGCCTGCCTTATCAGTGTACTTGGTGATGGATTTGCAGCTGACATAAGGTGGCGGTATCCAGATATGGCCCTTGCTGGCCTTAAAAATGGTTTTTTAAAAAAAAAAAACAAAAACCAAATCCTCTGTGCGCGCAATTAATGAAAAAAAACAGGGCAAGCAAACAGCACACTGCCCTCTCTTATAGGTACAATATCCCTGGCAACACTTTGAAATGATAACCCATTCCTGGTAGTGTGGGCAGTGCAGTAGGTGAATGCATCAACACATTTGGATTTACTATATGTCTATAAGGACCCACTTCGATTCTCGTGTTCTCACAACAGCATCACACCGTACAAGCCATGATTGGATCCTTTATTAGGCGAGCGTGAGGAGTGTGTAGGTAGGGTGCACAGATGTGTCCCATGTCATGAAGATAATTTTTTAATAACAATAAAAAAAAAACATGCCAACAAGTGGTTCCAATACCCATGCCTTGCCACAATAACATAACAATCCTATACTGAATTAAACACGTATGTATAATATGGAGATAATCATTTTTTTGTCCTTTGGCTATGCCTATGGTTCAGGGCATGACCCACCTTCTGGCATCATTCTCCCTACCTATTGTCCCTCACATGTGTGAGGTGATGCATTTGCACACCATGCATTAATCTTCCTTGCCCATATGCTGGCAACTTTTTCACATCCATGAGCTTCACCCAGAATTTTGTCGGCCCACAGCAATGTACTAACAGATGGAATCAGTGCTCTGATTATATTAAATGGGGGTTTCTTTCATATATATATAGAGGCAATTTGCCTGGTCATCTCTTTTGACAAAACTTTGAATTGACCCTTTTGCAAACTCTTGCTTGTTCTGCGAATCAGTGTTGTGATGACTGTGCAATGTCTATAGCACTAGTGTGAACAGCTATGGAGGACAGTCCATCCAAAATATTAAAATGTCATCCGATGTGCTTGAAAATTATGCAATCAAACTTTGTTCCATTTCATAGCATGTTCGGGTATAAAGTTACAATTTTCGAATATTAATAAGTATCCACTGCTGAATGCAATTTTGCAAATTGGCAACATTGGAGAATATCATATCTACCAATTGTAAACAAAAATTTACGAAATATGTTCTTTTCCTCTTATAATTGGTAGATCTGACATCACAAAAGGTTGCCAGTTTGCCAAATCAGCATGGTAATAATTTGAGGAGCCATTTCTTCACTACGGAACATGCTCTGAACCTGGAACAAGTGATATTGAAATGATTTTTTAATCTCTTCCACATAATAACAACAAGAAGATTATTAATTGGGCTGTAATTTTCCCCTAAGGGTGGCATTCACACAGTGAACTTTATCAGAAAGAATCGAATTCTATTGCCTTATGGACTGTCTTGCCGATTTTTTCCCTCCACGTTACCTATTTGCCGCTCTAGTTTGTGCCACTGCCTGCCGTGTATGTGATTTTAATTAAAAACCGACTAAGGTTACTTAGCAGCATTGTATGCGCAGCCTTATAAAGGCAGCATTATGTTTCAGGCTTACAAGGCAGCATTGTATGCAACAGCCTTATCATGGCCGCATTGTATGTTACAATCCTCATCAAGGCAGCATTGTATGCTATGGCCTTATCAAGGCAAGCCTTGTATGCTCACGGCCTCATCAAGGCATCATTGTTGCCTACGGCCTTATCAAGGCTCTTTTATCTACGGCTTATCAAGGCAGCATTGTATGCTATGGCCTTATCAAGGCGCTTTATGCTACCACACTTTTTTTTGTACCTGGTGACATTCTCCTAATATCACAACAACACATTCATTCACATTTGTGCTCTAAAGGAGTTTTTAAACAAATGTTAAAAAATTTTTTTTTATTTGTAGCAGATGTATTTCGCACTCGACCTCCAATATATATATATATATGATGAATAGCACGATGTAAATGTTTGATGGCCAATCTTATTTGTTATTTTGCGATAATTCAACTACATTGGTATGCTCACGCACCTTGCTTGTTATCCCTTTTAACCAGTTCATAGATGATTTTTTTCTCATTCACACTGCAATTCAATCATTTTTCTACTAGCGCAATAGTTTAGAAGTCAATATTTTATTGTACTTAATGCCACAGTGATTTTATCATATATATTTTAGATCCGCAATTTATTTTTTTGGCAGTTTCTAAGCTTTCATATTATATATCATCGGTCATTAACCACAGCCAACGGTCATTACGATGGCAAGAGAGCGGTCAATTAACTATGGTCCAGCGGTCAATTAACCGGGCCAGCAGTCATTCTCAGCTTATGCTGGTTGAACTCTTGTTGATCTGCCACTGCCTGTCAATTTTTTGCCTTTGGGGCTCTCAATGTTTGTTTCTTGATGGCTGTTTGGCCAACCATGACACACAGTGTTTTTTGGCCCCTTGGTCAACTTTGACCTTTCAAGGTTTAGATGATTGGGCATCTGAGGGGCATAATGAATTATAGTACCTACAAAGGTGTCCAGAGATGCAAAGGTCATCGGGTGCATCTTGAGCTAAAGAACTGTAATAACTGCCAAAAACATGCCAATGGCTTCTCTTACAATAATGAGGTGGAATTCCATCACACTCTGGGGTGTGGGGGGGTTCTATCATGGACAAGTGATTACCTAACCTGGTGGTCATGGTTTTTTAGGTGGAACGCTACAAGTTGCCTATGTAAACAATTCCCAAAATGCTTCTCGTACAGATCAGAGGTTGGTTACTGTTGTGCTCGGATCAGTGTTATAATAATGGACTAGTGGTACCACAAGGTGTTCAGCAGCGGGATTTAAGTGCAAAATACATGTTGAGCTGAAGTTTTAAACAAGAGCACCAAATGGTGCTGTAGCTCAAACTGCACAAATGAACCAGACAAATTCACATAATGTGTCATATGTTTGAGATCATGACGTCAAGAATGCCTTCAAAACCTTGCCTATTGTGCCCCGTAACCACCTTTTGACCTTGAATCTTCCATAAGGCCACAGCTGTCTTAGAATTCAAGAAACATTGCTACTTGTAGTTCGGTCAACATCCATCTAAGAATACCATTGAGATGGAACAAGGCGTGGTGATCCGTCCCAGTGTCTCGCCCTCTTGTGCAATCAGTTGTTCTACCATTAGAATGACTGCCAATTGACTTTAGCTACCTATACATGTCGAGTTGAAAGTTGGGTTTTTTTTAAAACTCTGGAGAAGAAATTTTCCCACCATTGGAAAATTTTCCTCGTACATTTTGTTAAACTGGTTCCACCTAATTAATCATATTTATGCTGAAATTCTAGTCAGTTCATAAACCGGCCTTCTTGATTATATGCCAAAGTCAAAACCCATCATTCAGCTCGTCTGGTCATGGTGTAATCTTGCTAAGAGCGTAAACAATAAAATCTATGGAATAGGCAAATTAATCATTAATTACGGTGATTGGTGCATAATTCTGATTAGTCACCTACACCTAACTTTTGTTGGCATTAATGTGAGTCATCAGCTATCGCTAAACCATAAAAATACGAAAAATATCCCATTATTTCATTGTGGCTGCTTTCTGTTCTGCTAATTGCGCATGTGCAGTAGACATTTAAGTATCTGTCTGGAATGGTTTCACAATAATCGTTGCAGTTGGCTGTAAACAGTCACGGGAGCATTGAATCTTTTGCCTCTCCAGGTCTCGAAAGTGGTCGGATCCTGGGATTCACTGATTGTCTGTTGGATGGAAAAGTAACATGGTGTCCTGGGAACAGGTTACACCCCCTGCCTTGATATCACTTGACCACTTCTTGAGAAGAGTAGGGATATCCAAGATCAAATAACCAGGATTTCTAGATGAGGGCCTTGAAAAAATGGCTTCCTGAATTTTTTTTGAAAAGGCTGTAAATCAGCAAGTAGATCAAAGAAAAATGCCTACTCTGGCAGAGACATTGAATTATGGGTGAAATTGTGTTACACAATCTGATGGCTCTCCTTAACCATTAGTTTTTTGATTCCCTTGGCGAAGCCAAAAGGAATCTTTTTAAATGCAGTCACTCTTGTGCGTGTATGTGTGTGTGTGTGTGTGGTGTATGTTTTGTGTGTGTGTGTGTGTGTGTGACACGTCGTTTCCACTCGATAATCCAACAACCGCCACTGTATTATGTTCTTCAGTTAGGTAGGTGTCACCCATGTGGAAGGGATGGACCCCCTATTGGTTTTTGGTACCAATCGACGGTCTCCTTTCAAGGTCCTGAAGGTCAAACTTTGAAGTGTTTTTTCCGGCACAATCTCTACTGATCGCAACAGTGTGAAATTCATATGTGTAGTAGGTGTAACCCATGGCGGGGATGCACCCCGTACTTGTTGTTTTGTTTTGTGTGAGGTCAATGTCATTTAGGTGTCATCATATGCAATCTTATATATCTTTCTGCAACGAAACATTTTAGAGTGATGTTGTAATGGAAAGTTTTGGTTCGTCTGGTTGAAATACTCCTGGTGACCGACTTTTGAACTCATTTGACCTTTTTACCGTTCTGACCTCATTTGAAACCTCTGACCTGAGGTGAATTTTGCTGCTCTTTTTTGTTTGCGGGAAGCGTCTTGTTAGACACAAACAAAAACAGTCAATGACACTGTTTACCATACACATACTCTTATCAACAACATCTCAATGAATTGGAAGGTCAGAACAACTAAAATCGCAGATAATCTCGGGCAACGAACATTTTGGTAGACTGGTTATAATGGAAGTTTCGTTCGTCTGGTGAAATACATCTGGTGACCAACTTAACTTTTACATCATTTGACCTATTGACCTTTTCACCTCTTTTGACCTTCTGACCTGGTGATTTTGCATGCTTTGTATGTTGGTGGCCAGAACGTCTTGTTAAGACAAACGAAAAGTCAATGACACTACATACTAACGATCTCTTATCACAATCTAATCTCAAGGAATGTGGAAGGTCCAAGACAGCTCAAAAACACTGGAAGGATAAATTTGGCATTTGACATTGCTCCGCCGCCCTGATATCTAATGAATGCAAGTATCTATCAAGTTCAAATTAATTTGTGTGGATTTTAAACACATGATGAGAATAACCCTATTTTTTTTGGTATAGGTCAAGTCCATTCCAGGTCACCATAGGACAATCCTTACATATTTGGCAACGAAACATTGGTACAGAGTGAGAACAAGCATATAGCCACCCAAACAAATATTTCCCCCATTGGACGACAGTAACCAATTCCTTTGAATTGGTCATTTATGATTATTCCTGATATGTTTGAGGTATGTGGATAGCACCAAATATTTCCCCTGACAATACCGTAACAAATCTTGACTTGATTGTCATTTTATTATTAGCCCCATTGACCAGCCATATTACCCACATCCTGACATAGTGTGTTGCTAACGGGTGGGTGTGGCAATTTTGGTCTTGCACGCCACCCCCCTCCCCCCCACGGTTTCATAGGCAGCTTAATGAAAATTCAAAATGTAGCCCTGTTTGAAGCGTGCATCACTGCAATTTATTGCAATCCTAATTGCAAAGCAGAAACCGCCTCTTCTTCGCGTATACCTCCTCGCATTGAGTGTTACATTTTCGACCACTCAAAGTGTTTGTGTTGCCTCTTCATAAAATCTGGGTGCTTTCCATTCCCCCCTCCCTCTCCCCCTTCCCCAATATAAGTTTCCCCCGTGAAGACAGTACAATTCTTCAATTGTCATTTTTTAATGATTCCGATATGTTCTGAATAGTGGACTAGCAACCAGGACCAGCCTATGTATGTATAGTATGTACCTCCTGATCATTATTGTCCAAGGTTTGCTATGGGTGGCGTGGGAAATTGCAAGGCAGATTTGCCCTCTTTCTTACATGCACACCCCCCCCCACCCCCTGGCCCTCCAGGTTTAATAGGCAGCCTATGAAAATTGGTAAAATTTAGCCCAATTTGAAGCCTGCATCACTGTCATTCATTGGACAAATTTCCTAATTGCAAGGCAAGATAACTGTTCTTCTTGCGTATACTTCTATACGAATATATGGATATGGAATGGGAGGGGTAGACCAACTGGCAATTTCTTCCATAGGCGATTATTATATTACTCGAGGGGATAATGCACGTTGGTTGCTTTACATTACTTGAAACCGGTGATTATGCTCTTCAAATTTGCCCATTTTAACTAGTTATACGCAAGAAAGAATGCACACCAGAAATGTCCTGCTGAATTCATTAGAACACCTATGTAGCCCCAGCCATTATCCTCTTCAACAACCACTGTCTGCATGTGTGTGTATACTAAATAAGCCTTCAGTTTGACTCAACATTCCCATCCTCAAAAGGATTTTAATCTCTCAGCTGTGTGTGGAGACTGAAAGATGATAAGTAACAAACACATAATAAACTTTAGACTGCCTGTCCGACATTCAGTGTGGAAATATGGTACCTGGCACTGGCAATGCTCAGAGGATTGAGAGGGGGTAATCCAATTATTTCTCTGTGTGCCCTCACTACTGATTATCTGATTGTTTACACTTCCCTACTGGGAATGCGAAAAGCACACTTTCCAGGTGTGATGACTTGACAGGCAGGAGTGACCATTGGGTATTATTCCCTGTGATCATACGACAAGCCCTAAGAAGGGGATTAACTGTGGTGTGTGTAGAAGCAGTGAATTTGGGGGAGGAAGAAAAAGGCAGGGTCCAAGGAAACTTCTGAAAGACTGAAGGGCACAACATTTGGCATTTTTTGCTATTGAGCAAAAAGTGAGGGCATTACCCTGTTACCCATGAGCAAAAAGTGAGGGCTTACCTTACCCGGTACCCACCCCAGGCATAACTGGACAATGTTTATCTATAAAAGTATCTCTCTTCTTCACCAGTGGCCTCTCTATTGGTGTGTGAACTGTCACATGATGTGACTATTTTGGTAAAAGTGATTGCCAGGATAATAACACGTTAAACAATTGTCCAGAAGTAATACTGGATCAACATTAACTGAGCCCGCATAATTCGAAATGTCTCAACAGGGGCTATATATCCTAGAAAATTCAAAATCTTTTCTGTTCTAATTAGCTATTTGTATTATTACCGTGCAAGCCGATATATTGTTATGTTTGTTATGTTGAATATGTGATTTGAAAGCCTTGTGAAAAGTATGACCCTAAAAATAGCAAATAAGACAATTTGATGGACTGGTAAATGGCTATGGATACCAGTATAACTGAAAACAGTTATTCACTTGTCACTTGCAGCATGGACCACCCACCCCTTGTACCCCAGACACGGTGAGTCAATGCATCTTCAACAAAATGATGCTCCCCTCCGTCCCTTGTGCCTGAAAAAATAATGAAATTGATACACCCACAGTCCTTTGGAAGACCACGACTACTCTGCTGTACAAATTGAAACGATTGACTGGCATGACTATACCCCTAGTCACATTAATTGATTAACGACATATGGTACAATGACGCAACGGTGAGCCATGCTTTGGAAACTGACTGTACCTAATGCACTTTCTCCTGTGGATCCAGGGTGGTGGCGTGATGCAATAGATAATATATAGGCCTGTATGCACTTTCTCTTTCCCCACAGATATACCCCTAAAAAAGACCCCTAAAAGATCTTTTTTCACATTTGTTAATGATGGTGGTCGTCGAATTCAAGACTGCCACTATCCGTTCAATCTATCCTGCTTTTGACCACAAACAACCATCACTTATGAGTACTGAATTGTTTGCTAAAGTGATCCTCATCAATTAGCCTTGCCTGCAGTCGGCTGACGTAGTGTTACGGCTCGCTGGTACTTTCCACGCTGAATGGAAAACATTGGCTCTCGCTGGTTATGACTCGTGACTTACCTTCAACTCTTCCAAATATTACGTAACTTACCAGGTTTATTTTTCAGTATTTTCCTTTCAATTGCCCTCATATGACTTTTTTGACCTTGGTCAAAAGCTACAAGCATCTCTTGCGGTTGGTAAATTTTGCAGGTGATCGTTTTGTGTCAAGTTGTGGTTTGAGTTGGCAATTACACACATCTTGCAGGGTTGGATATACTGAGTAATGGGAACATGTCAGAAAAAGCAAGGAATCACTACGCCGAGTTGCGTTCCTTGTTTTGTGTATGGGACTGAGATCATACTGATAACATCGCGGACAAATCAGCTAGTTAAACGAGAAGTATCTGCAGGTTTTGCTTCAAATTAGCATAGTAGTTTCTGTGTTATGTTAAAGCTATTATTCCCTCCCCATAAAAAACCATTAATGTGGCTGTTGTGTACAACAGCCCAGAGGTTGGGATATACAGTGTGGAGCTGCACATTGGCAATTGGTGCAGCCAGTAATGCAAGGTGACTTGGACCTGGAAGGCCCTGAAGGCCATGGCCATCGGATTTTGAGCAATTGTCTCATGACCCCAAAATTTGACTTCTTTTCAGGCCAGCTTTGAGTGGAGAAAACACTAGTTTTGTTGGCAGTTGATTTATATATGGCATTTTTCTTCAAAGCATGGGTCTGTGGCTACGGTGACAGATTGTATTATCATGAAAGCTACTGCCAGTTGCTATCCAAATCCCATCCGTCAGAATGGGGAGAGGGGGAATTGTTTGTCACAGGGTCTTTTTTCTATTGTACTTGATCCAACATTATCAGAAGGGCGGGTAACTTGTCTCATAGTCATACAAGCTTAAAAACAATACTTTCTGCATGGGTAGTGGTAGTGGTTGGGCAAGATTTTTCCGGGGGAGGGGCAACTCATCCCATTTATCCCAGCCGCAGCGGGTGATTATTGTCAGGGTATTTGTTCTATTGTACTTGATCCACCATTTGGCAAAGGGAGGGTAACTTGTCTCATATTCATACAAGGCATTAACACACATACTTCTGGTGGGGAAGTGGGTTAGCAATATTTTTCGAGGGAAGGTCACCTCATATCCATATTGGCATTGTTCTATATGAATCCTAATGTATAGCGTGCCTTACACTGGCTAGGGGAAGCATTGAGGATTGTAGGCAGTTGCTGAATTGCAATTGCAACTGTATATTTTTTCAAACACACTCATTCTTTTTCTTAATCTAATACTGTATTGCACTATTCCATTTCTGATTTCAATCCTATTAAATTTTTTCAAGAGGGGTGGATAGGCGGAATGATTTTCTAATTAATACTTAATGCCTTTTCTTAGGGTTTTCTGTTCTTCTCATATTCGCATTTCATTCAGATAGTTCAAATATATATTGACATAATTCCATCTAAATCATTATATTAAGTAGTCCAATAATTGCACATTCTAGGGTGGTGGGGGGGTCATCTCCTGCATGTATTGCTTAGTTCTCCATTCATCTCCCTTCCACTTTGTACACCCTTGTCCGAAAAACTAGAATTCTCTCAGGCCGACCCCCATAGGCTGCGTATGCAATGGAAGTTGTAACTCGTCACTCGCAACAGACTCCTTCCAGTGGGCTACCACAAATCCCCAAGGGCTATTTGTTTTTAGCATCGAGGTACTTGTGTACTATAATTCGGACATGTGTCTCCAAACATTATTCGAGACAAAAACAGTACTTTTGAAAATTCAGTGGACTTGTGAATGGAGTTGCAAAAACTAATTTGTTGGGACTCATAGTAGTGTGGTGGGGGACAATTATGGGGAGGGGAGGGTTTCGGCTAATGGGAAGTAACCCAGGTATGGGGAAAAAGAGAGCAGTATAGGAAAATTT
The DNA here is from genome assembly GCA_026419785.1 of Sclerodactyla briareus. Lineage (NCBI taxonomy): Eukaryota > Metazoa > Echinodermata > Holothuroidea > Dendrochirotida > Sclerodactylidae > Sclerodactyla > Sclerodactyla briareus. The sequence goes on along the minus strand of JAODTK010005471.1, from coordinate 822 downwards.
GATTTATAGGGGTTACTAGTGAATTTAGGTTTGGGGGGGGGGGGGGGAGGGTTTTTTCAACATTTGCACTTTACATTACATTAGCACTGACCTGCCTGCTTCAAAATATGTAAAGCAATTTTTTGCATGATTTAACATGATGGGCCTAGGCAACATTGGAACCTTCAGCCAGAAGTTCCTTAACAAACAACCTGATGGACGCACTAACCAAGGAGCATTACATATAAGAAAATCATTGGAACTGAGATGCATTCAAGTACTATGTGTTTAATTCCATGGATCCAAGGGGGACCTTGGATCACAAGTTCCTGAACCCCCCCAAGGTTCGACTGTTAGAACTCCTCGTTACCGAATGTTCCATAACGCGGCACCAAAACTTGAAAGAGGAAAAAGCATTTCGCGTGATTCCACATGATGGCTTCTCAGTCCCACACTGGTCCTTGGGTCCCCAAATCCCTAGGCATCTGAAGGTATGGTATTAGACGTCCTTATGACCGAACAATTGGCACTGTGCAACTAGATTGTAGGACATACTATTTTCGCAGTATTTCATTGATGATGGGCCGTAGGCCCAACTGGTCCTTGGGCCCTAATTCTGGCCAGCCAAAGGCCCCTACTGAAGGACTATTCATGTATGTTGAAGAAGACCAATTGGCTTGTGGGGAGGAGATGCATTCCGAAACAACTGTGTGAAATCATAAAATGGGCCCTAGGGCCTGGGTCAGACCTTGAACAGAAAATTCCTGACCACCCCCAAAGTATGTCTATCAGACCGATCATTACGCTGAACAGACACTGTGCTTTCATGTATTTGGGGCCCTG
>JAODTK010005470.1:0-19432 GCA_026419785.1 Sclerodactyla briareus | reverse complement strand
ACAGCCCCGGAGGGTCGGAAGAGGTCGACACACAGCTCGAGACTGCCGACAGAGACGGTTCACCGCTCTGAAGCCTACCACCCACGGCTCCGAGGGGCAGAAGACCCGTTTCCGGAAGGCCGGAAAGACGTTCACAACATTCACACACTCTCTTGAGGGAGACCCCTCTGGAGTCTCTAGTGAGGCAAGGTCTCGCGGGAACACGGAACGCCCCACCACCTCGGCACTCCGCTTTCAGTGGCGTAGCTCTGGCCTGCTCCGGTCTGTTAACAGGCCGCTGTAGGGAGCACGGCTACTCGGGGTAAGAGCCGTTTGCTCCGTAAATGGGCCGGACGGTCCTGTCTCTCAGCGCACAGGGCGGGTCGGTCGAGTGACGTGCTGAACTTCAGGAAAAACGCGTCCGACGTGAATGTGATGACTGCGTTGAAGTCAGCCATGGGGTCCATGAGTAGACGCGAGAGCCGTCTGCATAGAGCACGCTACCTTCGGGGTGAGCCGGCTGCGCCGTAAACGGGCCGTGGTTCTTTCTCTCAGCGGACAGGGCTTGGGTCGATCGAGCGAACGTGCCGGCCTCGGGGAAAGCGCGTCCGACGTCGAAGGTGACGACTGCTCGAAGTAGCCATGGGGTCCACGGATAGACGGCAGAGAACGGCTGCGAGAGGCGACAGCTACCTCGGGTAGCCGGGCTCCGTAAAAACGGGCCGTAGGTTTCTGTCCCTCAGCGGAAAGGTCAGGTCAGTCGAGCGAAAACGTTCCTGGCTTTCGGGGGAAGCGCGTGTGACGTGAAGTTGATAACGCGGCCAAATACGTAATGGGTCCACTAGAGAGCGGACGCGATCTCTTAACTCACAGAGAAGAGGACGTCGGCGAGACTGTCTACTAGGTTCAAGTAGCCTAACAAGGCGAACGTAGTCTCGCCAGCCGCCAAAATTCCCGTCAGTCCTATGCCGGCTGTTTCCTGTCGTTGAGTCGTTCTTTTCCAGCTCATGGCCTCCGCGAGCCCACTGATTTCTCTTGAAGAGAATCCGATCTCGGCAGGTTGGCGCTCCTGGCGTGCCGCAGCGAACCCCCCGCTGACCCGAGCGGGCTCCCTAGTCGAAGGTCGAGGAGTTCCGCTTAGTAAGACGGTCCTGAAAACGTATACTGTGGTGGAGACTCCTTCCAAGTCGGCTACCTCCAGGGACTTCAATCTATTCCTTCCCGATAGCGCACTTCTCCTTCGAAATATCCCCGTGAGTGAGCGCCCCGGCCCGCGAATGGAATTGCTTACTGAAGGCAACTCTTTACCGAACTAGGGCTTGTCAAAGTGCCCTGGGGCGATGTCCTGGTGCGGCTCATTCACCCGCGCTCAGTCTGACCGAAGACTGGCCAATGGATGAGGAGGGCCACCGTACCACGAACGCGATAGAGTCACTTGTATAGCTACAGCGTAGCGAAGTATGTCCCGAAGTAGTAACTCTGTCGAGGAACCGAGAACATCTCTGGCGATTGGCTGGAACCTTCACACCTCCCCTCGCCGAAAAAAGACCGCCAAGCGCTAAGTCCCTCGCCCTAGTGATCGGGGATCAACGTCCCACTAACAAGGATGCGTTCATCTACCCCCGAGGACACCGCGTTATAGGCCTCGCCGCTCCTGGGTGTAGAACCCCTGCTCCACTTGAGTCCGCACTGCTGACAAGGGAACTCCCGCGCTACGGCTGTTTCGGACGGCCTGCCTCGTACCCCGGAGACCTCCGAGAGATCTCGTATCGGGGAGCGTCTTTGTCTCTCCCCCCCTCTTGCCCGGACCCAACAGCTAGTTCCTGAGGGGCCGCCGGCGGCCTGACTCCCCTACGCGGAGGCCGGGAGGGTCCAAGAGCGTCAAGCCGTACGGCCCCCGGAACGTCGGCCGCACTAAACTGTCTGAAAAACTGGCGAAACTTGTCTAAACCCCGCCACCGGGTGCCCGCAGGGCTCTCGGCTTGGCTATCCAATGTTACCTTCCCTCTGGCTAGCCGCTATCCGAATCCGGCAGAGACCTTCCTGGGTAGATGTTGACGATGTAGGCTGTGGCTGTAGGGCTTGGACGATCTCTGGTCCCCCTAGATCCCTGGCCCCTGGCCGCTGGTCTGATTTCCTGAGCCGTACCGCCGCCGGGGATCCGCGGCCGCGGGACCGGATCCGAACGCACTCGTCGGGAACCTCCTGCCGTTTTCGAGTGTAACCACACCGCCGATCGGACCCGGCCTGGGCCGGCCCCCGACCTTGATTGTTCGAGGACTCCCGAGGGGGAGTCACCCGGGCCGTCCCGAGGTGTAACACCCCCGTTCGGACCCGGCTGGGCCAGCCCCGACCTCGCTTGTCGCGACCCCCCGGCCGTCCCCAGGTGTAACGACACCCCCTCCGTCCCGGCTGGGCCCCGGTCCCGACCTCTCTGTCGGGACCGCCCGGGCCGTCCCGAGGTGTAACGACACCCCGTTCGCACCTCTGCAGTGCCGGCGCCGACTCTTACCAGGTCGGGCCTGGCCAGGCAAAGTAAGAGCCACTTCGGCCCCCCCGCCTCGGTCTGCCCCGAAAACTCCACCTTTCGTGGACCATCCGTACCGTCCTGAGGTGTAACACAACCTCCGTTCGGAGTCGGCGCCGAGTAATGACCACAGAGAGCCGGCCTCCTCGCCGTGCGAGAACAGCCACCTTGGCCCGCCCCGCCGGCTTTAGGGTCATGCTGACACAGAGCTCTATGCCTGTTGGACTTACGGTGCTAACGCGCACCTGCCCCCGGGCCTCGGGAAGGCCAGCTCGGAACGTCCCTCTTCTTCGAGCGCCGCCCTTAACTGGGTCTTCTCTGCCTTCGGGAGGTAGTCGTCGTAGCAAAGGCCGGACGCTCAACAGCGTTCCTCTGTCCCAGGAGCGAATGGCCGGAAGGTCCAGTAGCCGACCCACTTTCCCGTATCTGAGGAAGTCCCGCTACGGAAAATATACTTCAGTAGTATACTCCTCCCGAATCGATATAGCAATAACATATCACAATAGATCACTTCCGACATTATATGTGGATATGTCATAATACGAGTGTAACGTAAGTATAAGATTATACAAACTACATAACATCATCGATACGAACGGTATCCCATCGTGAGATCACAGATAAGACTCGTTTCGACCTATATGCGATATGTCATAATACCAGTGTCTTTGCTGTATAAGACTATACAAAATACAAAATCATCGGCCGGTAAACAATATCACAAATAGGAATCCTTCCGACATGATATGTGAAATGTCATATACGAGTTATTGGCAGTAGAAGAATATTAACTACAACATCAGCCCCCCATACCGAACGGTATACAATAGCACCAGAGCAATATAAATAGGAATCACTTCCGCCATGATATGCGAAATGTCATAACCGTAGTGTATTGGGCAGTAAAGACTATACAAATACAAGTACTCGGGCCGTTAACGAACTCACATAAGACGAGTTAACTTAGACTCCAAGCCAGTTAACGATCAAAGTAACCCCCATTCCCCCGCTTTCACCCGTCTGGATAACTTCCTTGGCGCCGCCGCGCGGAGAGACAACCACCCCCGGTAGAAAGGACGCAGGAGGGAAGGGGAAAACCCAAGGACGGGAGGGGGGGAGGGAGGGGGGGGGCTTCAGCTAGGGAAGCACCCGACAACAGTCCAGCCCACTGAACCTAACACAATAGGAGACCACACACCTGCGGTGTTAGTTATGGCTACTGTGTGAAGCCATGCACAGCCCTATGGTGCTAGGAGCAGCCTAGGCCTAAATAGGGACTTACGCAAACTGGATCGAGCGGGAGATAAAAATCCATACCAATATCACGCAAACCTCTGATGATAAACAGATCCTGATAGACGACGTCCGAAGAAAAATGCTCCCTGCAAGATTCTGAACTGTCGATTGAAAGCATATGGGTGATTTTCGGCGATGCCAAATCGATGAATTCTCAGCCAAGATGGTCATGAACTTAACTGTTGAACTGGTAAAATAAGAAGGGCGATAGTGTTGCCAGCCCGGAACTACTGTAAAAAAGTGCCCAGATGTTCATGGCGCGGGGTGGGGTGCAAAGTGCAATATGGAGGTAGTTGAGTAAGTGAAATACATGAATTTTTCTTTGTAACTTTTTATTTCAAATTTTAGGGCATTAGATTTTTTCGAACATTGTGGATGCTTGATTAATACACCTAGTCCTGCGACCCACTGCTATTGTGTGCAGTTGAGTTCATCTTTTTTTCTTACAATTCATCTTCAGCATTTATCCAGTTGTTTCTCGCTCGAAATTTGGTGAACCAATTACAATGCAAATGTGAATAATTCTCTCCCAATATCAACAGATCACATCAAATTCTTTCCAATATTTGTGGTCCATATGGAATCTTCTATTGAGTTTGCTAAAGTACGCTGCACAAAACTTACGTCAGAACCTAAAATTTGATCCATGACCAGTCTTCACCCTAGAACAGTGTGTAGGCGGGTAAATTGCACACGTGTATATCACTGCTTTTGAGCCATCATTGTGAAGAAGTATCTACCAGCCCATAAAGACCTCCATTTTGGACAGACTAGATTGTCATCTTCCATCCCCCAAGTTTTGATGTAATTTATGGAAGTTACAACAAGTCCCATATAAATTAATGCAAATTTTAACCCCACAATGGCCTTGAAGGCTTTAATGTTCTCGTTTCAAATCCTGACAAAGTTTTGGAAATCTCCACAAAAAAGTTGTGCAAATTTGACCACCGATGACCTTGAAATGACCTCCACTTTTTTTTGGGATCAGTCCCTACCCACGTATTTCATTCAACCCATTATTGAGAAATTTTTGCATAGATTATGCAAATTATCGGCCCCCAGCAGTGCAGTGATCCCACTTTCAACTAAGTCCCAATTCACTAGGGCGTCACATGTGTACAAGTTTGAATCAATCGATCAGCGTTGAAGAGCTATTGCGCTAACCCCTAAGTGCCGACAGCAGCGGACGCCTTGGGACCCACGGCATCGCGGAGACGCGCAGTGCTACACACCCAAAACATATCCCGGACACTTCCAGGTGGGGTGGATATAATTAATTAGGCCCTTACCTTTGATACTTATAGATAGCACAACATAGAAGCCCAAAAAACAATGGGTTGCCATAAAACCAATGGTTCTTATCAACTGCTGGAAAAATTGATACCAATTAAAACATGACATCTTATACTAGGTTGTATAGCAACTATCCAGGACAAAATTCAACTCATCTTAAATATGCTGATTGTACTTTTTCTCAACGTGATGGAACGGTCTTGTACTTTGCTAGCTATGATGACATTACTTTTTGGCGCACTTAGTCCTTGATTGCAGGCCCCTCTGTTTCTTATAGCCCGAATGGACCGGATCTACTTTGACACTGTGGAACATCTGAGAACAGAGGAAGGATACATTTACTATGGAAGCACCATACTTGCCTGATGGATTACTTGTAAGGACCTTGGCACTTTTGGCCTGACTTTGGTGTTGGGCTTAGAAGACACAGTACCGTCGCTTTTGTTGCAACCTGACCTCAGCGTTTTTTACAGACTTGGCCAACCCCACAAGCTCTTTCCATTATTTAGGCCTACGAAATTCAATCAAGATTGCCTAACGATGACCAAAGGAATAGCCAATTTGTGTCCGAGTTTCCTTATGTGCTAATGAGATGGGGAATGGCGTTGGCTCCCCCATAGACTGAAGCACATTGGCAGACATGAGACAGTTCCTAAGCATCACTACCAGACAACATAAGACTGCTTCCATATGCGCCAGTCCGAGTAGCCCCACATGGAATGAACTGATTATGAGTTGCTACACAACAAGCCCAGGTGGAATATCCTGAGCTCATTGATTTTTTCGGGATCAACTATAGTCCCCTACCCCACCTAAATTTCGTTCAAATCCGATGAAATTAGGGCACCCTGCATGCAGTAAATCCACTTTCGCACTCATTTTCCGAGATTCACTACGACATGTATACCATTTCAAATCACTCGGATAAAGCGGTAAAGAGTTAATGCGCTAACAATCCTAAAGTTTCCGGCGGCGGCGGCAGAGCCTGGGACTGAGGCGGCTACACAAACCCTGGCGCGGGGATAGAATTACTACACTGCTACGCACACCCCCTTCTCAAATTGAAAACCACAATATTCCCACACGGGATGGCATCTGTCACATGTCTACACCTAATGTCAAAGCGCCATCACTGGGAAAACATTGTCCTTCTGAGGAACGTCGTGATGGTTAATGTACAAAAAACGTCAAATAGCTAATTTTTTTGGTAGTGTATGAGAATTTCGTAATAAATTTGGTGATCCTACTTGATGAACCATTTCCGATAAAGGATGGTATGGTTAGTTTCCATAAAGTGAAACATGTAAAGAAATGTTAAACAGTAGGGGCTACAGAGATAAACTTGTTTGTACCTGTTAAGTGTTGTATGTTTACATGTGCAATCTGCAACAAGTAAGTTGCTTCTCTGTCACTGAATTCTACATTCATGCCCCTAACTGAGATGAAAGGCTGAATTAATCATACCTGTGTGATTTGTCCTGTGAGATATCTCTATAGGAGCTCCTCTTCCATGTTATCCTCCAAGGTGGGCCTGTTCAGGTGCTTGTCATGAAGAACACTGATCTCTTTCACGGTAAAAGAGAAATTTCGAACGGAATATACAGTTTTATATATCAGTTATCAGTTCAAGTCATTTTTGTTACCTGTATACACTCAGATACCTCCTTCCGTACCACCCACTCAGTCCCCATGATATAATATACCACAATTCTGGCATGTTTTGAGTGCAATACCATGAACAGACTATAATTTGTACTAGTTTTACACTGTAGGCACTGTCCACATCCACACTGGCGGGAGGTCCCTGCGATAGGCTGCCGCAGTGTTGCACTTTCATGTTACTACAGCCCTTACAGGATAGAAATATGGACTGCTTGAATCCTTCTATAGCTCTGTGCAGTCATAAGCTACTTATTAGTTTAGAATACCACATCTGAAGATGCTACACTGTAATGTCTGCCTAACACCAGTAACACTTAATTCAGCTTTGCATACCTGGTCATTAACCACAACCATCTTTTTCATTAAGGACTACAGTCGCTTCCTGCTCATGATTCCGTTCCATGAGATGGTCGCTATCTGGTGTCACAGGTCATATGTTTTACACTGTGCATTCGACATTGCAAGAAGAGCATGCAGAACCTTCCAAAAGTCCTCTGAAAATCACACATCCCACCACCCAAAACAGATCCCCCAATAACTTCATATCACCACTAAATAATGAACTGGAGGACTTGGCTTGGTTTCCAGAGATTGGTGACAGTTTTGAATAGGCCATGATGATAGCGCTATGGGGAGAACTTGTTCTATACCCCAGAACTTGTTAGTGGTTAGCAATGTGTACTACAATCCATGACCAGTCTCACATGGTAGCCATTCAAGATCCTGCACCCTAAATGGCACCATTACAATTCCTGCAAATTCCCCTTTTTTCAATGGTACCCAATTATAACATGTGTAAGCGTGGAATGATTGCTTTACAAACACTCACTTTTTTCTTGTATTCTTGTGATGTCCTAGTTGATCTTCTTCAACCTGTCCCTGTCCACCCTTTGGCCGGGCAAGAAGGGTATGTAGTCTTGATAATGCTAACATTGACAACTTACCACCAAAATATCAACGCTAAACGATCCTATGACAATCCCTCAGTTCTCAGCAATGTTATGCAGCACCTGATTGACACTCCAGGCTCCACCCATATTCCCAAACAGCAACTGGTGTGATGATGACACTAGCGCTCCAGGGATTGTTATTAGGAGCCAGCAGAAAGTTGATGAGTATCTGGTAGGATTCACGCTATTCACAACTCTCTATTGTATCAGTGTGTAGATGTCGAACTGACAACACACCTAATTATATCCATACAGAAAACATAGGTGACAATGTCATCTTTAAATCTTAACAAGGGGTTTTCACTGACATTCCACCCAACGCTCCAAGTTCTTCAATGTAATACATGTGCTACTACTTCTTACCTCAACTGAAACTGATTTCAGCATGTTCCGAGTGAACCGTGAAGCTAATACCTACAAGAGTTTACAGCACAGCACACATGTAAAAGACGAGCAATGCCCTGGAGAAAATCACACTGGGGTCATCATCAAATTTTGATCGATCACATATATTGACCATGTTTTCAGTGATTTTTGAGGATATCTGTTGGACTCAGATCCTTCAATCAGAACCTACCAGTCGGGCGGTATGGTGACAGCTGTTGAACCACTGCTATCATGGAAGTCAGCTTCGGTGGTTGTTGTCACCAATGCTACTCTGTCCTCAGGGACCTAATCACCAAACATAGATGAATCATTCAGCAAAAATGATATAATCATGATCAGTACCAATAATGACAGCTTTATCTCCAATTGATGCTGAATGTTTGAAGGAACCAAAGGTTCGTGGCGAACAGTACAGTGGTACTATGATGCTTTTGGAAGCAATATTTCCCGTGTCAGCAGCAGCGCCTCTTACTTCGAACTAGTGGACAGGCTGAATCTCACTTAAAGTTCCCCATTGATGCAGTGAACTGTGCATGGGTTTTCTGGGGTTTTGTTTTGGGATACTAAATCACAGGTCTCAGCGGCCGGCTGTGGGTGTTTACCTTGGACACGAATCTTCCACTCCTCCAGGTTCGGAGAAATTGGTCCCGCAATCCAAATTCACTGATAGTCTTTCGAAGGGGACATAAAATGGCAGTCCCGGAGCAGTTGGGATTGGTTTTACAGCCCTGTCTGGATATATCTGAGCATAGTCAGAGGAAATAGATATCACAATAGTATATCGCCCGAAGCTCATCCCAAACATTATTCACTGGGGTTCCTTCTGAGCTCCACTGCCCTGAACTATAGAAATCAATAATCAGGCAGACACACCGTTGGTACAAAAACGTCACGGTTTGCTTGTATGCATGTTAAGCAAATGCCACAGGGACAGACTAGGTGACTTTCATAGTCCAGCAATAAAAGTTACAGCCCTCCAGAGAGTGGGGGTTTTATCCGAGATGCTCCCCCAGTGTGAGTCCATTCTGGCTAAGCCTTTCAAAAGTAGTCCATAAGCAATTTAGGCAAATATATGGGTCCTTTATTGTACAGAAATATAAAGTGTTATCTGGGTTCTATTCCGTGCATCAGTTATAGTAATTGCTAAAATGTGTGGGGATTACAAGCACCTAATACTGCAAGACTTAAGTCTGTGGGAAGGTGCAAGAAATGATGACTCGCCATAATTATAAAAGATGAGTAACATGAGTTTCCAAAATGGCAGCTCGGTCAATAACAAGCCACAAAGCTGTAACAATTGTTAGTGGCTAGTGCTATTATTGTACAAAGTCAATGTCTGAAGCTTAGGCCCTGGTATAAGAACTGTAGGGCTGTCCATGTTACAGCCCCTGTGACATAAAGCCCTGTCCTACTCATTGAGTCGTCAATAATCTTGAATTATGCCTAAGTGTTTTTTAAATGAGGATTTTGTGCAGATTTGTTTTGGCTACTTTTTTTTCCTAAACAATGAATTGCAATGGAAAACAATGAAGGTATGAATAAAAGTCTACACAAATGAATAGTACTATTCAGTGAATGTATAGCGGTAGCATGTAGCATGGTAATCACTCTGAGCGAATCACACAGCTGTCTCCTGGATCCCTCGCAAAATTACTGAGGCAGTTTTTGTCATATTAAGATTGCATGAGAGGTTCTCAATACCTGTGAATGAAATTAAAATAATCAGTTCTCCCATTAACTTATTTTCCGCTCTCAATGCAAGCATCCAGAATAGATGAATATAACTGAGATAGGTTGGTAAACACACATTTTTGTGTAGGTACATACAAAGGACGCACTGGTAATTGGAAGAGCATGGTTGATAATCATGCACTGAATACAATTCGTCACGCAAAGTTAAGTATTCTTCACAAATCGTAAATATTGTTTCTCATTTTGTTGATCAATTTTGATTTCATTCCATGTTTAACACCTGGTTTAGCTTTTCCCCCGAACTCTGCAGGAACCAGATTTGTGCCCAAAATATTGACGCTTTTCTTCCTTGGGTATGACAACAGCATGGTTAGAAGGATTTAACTCTCTTGGGGTGAGCGTTCACCTCCCGAACCAACACTGATCTTTAGGGTAGTGGATAAACACAAGACGCTTTTCATACGGTCGTAAGTGTTCATGCTCACCACTAAACAATCGGGGGGATCGGGCCGAGACTCTCCTCATAACTCTTCTCTACAGTCTATTTTCCAATGACACGACTCTTCGAAAATGCAACCATTTGTCCCATCTTTTCTTCAAACATAACCTTGGAGAGATCTGCAGTTCTTGAGTCATCATTATCAATCAGTTTATATAAGGAATGGAATGGCCAATGAAGACTGCCATACCACTGAAATTAACATGATGATTGATATTCATGATACTCAATCATACAAGATTTTCTGAAGAATAAACACTAAACATTCATCCATTGGCAGTGACATGCACTGAACATGGGGCAATGGAAGAAGCGTTGTACAGTAACGTGTTCAATTTAGTCGGGAATTTCATGAATTTTGAGTAATGTATCATGTGTATGAAGGCAGGGTGATGTGGGTACTGTAAGCGCTGTAAGTAATAGCTACTTCCGGGTTTGGGCTTCCTGGGATAAAACATAAGTATAAGCAAGAATGAATCAATACTTCCCTGCTAATCCACTTCTGCCCACAATACAATAATCAGATATCAAAGTTGTTGAAAACAGGAGAGGGGACTCTACAATATGTTTTCAGGGCTTTACCCCCCCCCCCCATCAGAAATGAATCAAACATACCTATATGTTCCATTCTATTCAAGCACGTGCAAATGCAAACACTTGGTCATGGGTGAATAGAACATTGATTAATGGACCATAAAACTATCCACATATGTTCAGCACTTCGTACAACAACCTGATTTTCAGATTGAAGCAGGAACGCATCCCAGAACATGGAAAGACAACAATTTGGGTCAACTGATAGCTGTTTATTCCGTTTGTACTGTCTTCTTTCCATACTTGGATTACGGGGGGAGCTTGTTCAAGATTTTCCACACTTCAGACACACCCAACATTCGTCATGCCTCCCTATATCTTTGCTGTAGGGCTGTGGATTTCGAAAGATATAGGGTTGACTATTCAATATCGCTGTGCATTATTTATCAAATAACGATTGAGGCGCATTTCGCGATGGGCTACACCAGCTATTCAAATGCTGATCGGAGACAAGATGTGGATCATCAAGTCAATCAATGGCCATGGAGTACTGTCACTTTGCATTTTATCCAGGAGAGCTCCCACAGACTTTATCTGAGTTTTAACGCTTGTGAATAAAATAATCAGGAAATCTCACTGTTTGCTTTAATTATCTATTTCATAATCAATCACAATTTGACACCGTTACGCACGCAAGCCCAATGCAATTGTGGAAAAGCTAGGGAGCTTGGTCGGCCGCAGCAGTCACGGGTAGCGAATGCTACGGCCACAGTGCAGTAGGGGCCGTCTGTGTTATGTGCAAGATTTTTAAATGATTTTAATTAACAGTAATGAAATCGACCCATCATGGCACTGAACACAAAATCACTCAACCTTTTTCCACCAGATGACATTTGTACCTTCCCTGACAATAATAATCACGAACCTCTATCACTATATACTTGACTCAATATCATAATTAGAATATCCTGGTTCCTTCTCTGCTGCCCAATTTGAGCAACTTGTTTCATGCTTTCTTCGAATATTATTAATTACAAATGTTATATTGTGCATTGGCATTCGTTACCTCTGCAACTTTTAATTTGCATTGTCATGTTTTACTTATCACATTGGTTTCTAGTGTATTTTGCTCATGGTCTTCATTTGAGGCTATTGAAGAACCCATCTACATCTCATGCCACTACAACTTCTTTCAGCAGTACACATTGTTTGAATCAACCCAATACCCTCAGTTGTTTGACTATCAGAATAGTATCACAATGTTTTGTCCGCCTATGTAAAATATTGCAACATACATGACCCTCCTTGAGTAAAGCATAGGCCTAGTCACTGCATGTACAATCACTGCAATGTAACATATGGATCAACATCTTATTCCAGGGTATGTTTCATTGGAGACGCGAGAAAGCATGTCCACAGCGAAACTCGAAAACCTCAGTATGTTTTCATAATGTCGGCCCTAAGGTGCCCCCCTACCCAGTACCCATGTGTTACCTGGAATCTGGGATGTATAAGATCAGTGCTAGGGTCCGGGGCAGGGTTTATGTCAGTGAGCCTTCATATGGTACCGTCGGTTTTCGTGTTTTAGTAATGATAATCTTACATCAGTAATTGAATCTGTACCCTAACCGTCACCCCTCATCATCTCATGTGCATCCAGGTATAGGCACGTGCAAAACCTCAATGCATAGGAGCCCTTTGGTGTTCTGCAGTCATGGAGCACGCTAGTAAAATCATGATATTATTCCCCTTTATAACGTGGGTTATCACCACCAAATCCTTATAGTTTTGCTCTTGGTATTTTCTACTTCACAATGAAAATTGCAGTCAATTCCGATTGCAATTTGATTTTTCTCACCAAATGAGGTCTGTTTTTTTCTTCCGATCTCCGACCGCAGTCTACCACGATAACAGTGAAGGCTAGGCCTCCATGAATGCATATTGAGCCAAAAACCAAAATAATTGCTTGATTTGCGTTGGAAAAATCAGATTTCAATCAACTTCTGCAATTTTATGTGACTAGAATACCAGAACAAACAAGAGTCACCAATGTGCTGTGCTCAAACCGTAAATAAATGTACCAAATATTTCATTACAAAGAAACCTGATTAATGTGCAGATGCATTTCTTTGCAATATTTCGCACATTGGCTGATTTAACTGGCCTAACCTGTGAAGTTGCACCACTCCAGGAACATACCGTATTCATTCTTCACGCCTCAGCGACAATTTCTGGAGGGTTGCTTATGAGAGTAATAATTACAAAATCGCTTTTATATGCTTGGCGAGTATATTTTTTTTGGTGGACGCAACCATTTTGCATGATTGCACCAGATGGCCGCCCTCGGGCCCAAACCTGGGCCTCAAGTCCAAAATTCCTGAAACCCTGAAGGTACAGCCATCAATTTGTAGAAGCTGATACATATGGCCCTAGGGCCCACAATGGGCCTTCGTCATAAGTTTGCAAAAACCCCAGATGACCACTACCGAGGAGCAGTGCATGCACATTAAAATAAAATTAAATTGGACCTTGTGGAGGAGATGCATTTCCAGTACAATGTGTGGAATTCCATGAAATTTCATAAAATGGGCCCTCAGGCCCCGAGTGAACTTGGTGTATAAACTTGAAAACTTCCTGAACACCCCGAAGGTAATTTCTGATTGTCTGCTAGACCATCATTATGAACAAAATTGCAGTACTGTTCACCAAAACTTTCAAGAGGAGAAGCATTTTGCGTAAAATTCCACTTTGAAGCTTCATGACGTCCTGTGGGAGAGTTGTCTCCTCATCACGCACATTTCAAGGAAAACAGCTGTGACTGTCAGTGTAAGTTTTTTTGGATCAGTATTGGACTTGACTCTCATGTAGCGATGATCTGTTGCTCAACTAGGCTAGGCATATAATCATGCTACCAACCTCTGTTCAATGATGAATAGGCGTTGAAAACTTAGCGTAGCCTGACTTCTAAAATAGTGACTGAGAATGAGGGATCAGTCTCATATCCACTGCTTTACTCTTAAGGAGGGCTAATAAGGTCATTCCATTATTGATGCAGGGGCGGTGTTGTATATGTTGTGTGATGCGGAGCCGATCAATACCGCCCATTGATTGTTTGGGTGGTGCACGATGTTGTTGTGGGTAGCACTTGGATCGAACATCGTTGATTTGGATTGAAATCGGGCAGCTATGCTTGGGTTGAGCTGCTCATGGGTCGTATTGGGTGAGTGGTCTATGGAATTAATGTGCAGGGCTCCTGGGAACAGATTCAAGTGTTGTTTGGACTGACACTGACAGAGTTTACTGCCATTATCGGAGATGGTTTTAAACTCGCATGTAAAACGACCTGGGGGGTGGGACCTGTAAAGTATGACTAGCAGGAATAAAGGGGTTTGGGATTAACTGAAAAATTAAAAGCACAGTTGTTGTTGGAGTGACAGGGATACTGGCAAGGTTTTCCAAAGATGCCCTCGCCGCTCGCATGTTTCAGTCCCTAGGCTATACTGTAGCTTAGGCCTGAACCTTACTGTACGTTTAATATCGTTAGGCAATGTCCGACTCGCATCGGTGTCATTTAAACACGATAATGTTATAAAGAGTATCAAAACTCAATGATTTATTTCGGATTGAATGCCTATTCCTGGCAGCATATTCTGCGCATCAGAATGTATCGTCGTGAGGCTTCTGGTGGCCATTTTCCTTCACTATTTGATTTAATTTCAATATTTTTCGTCGACAGTATTTCGTATCGTCTTTTGATTTGTACCCGATTCAACGGACATCTTATCTCTAAATTCCAAATTATAGAGGCACATTGGCGGGCCATTTAATTTGCATATTTTTCGTCGACATTATTTACGTATCGCTCTTTTGATTTGACCAGATCCACGGACACTATCTGCTAAATCACGTTATAATGCACATTGCCACTGGCGGTCCTGCGAGGTCCCTGTTCAAACCCTGTGTCGTCACAGACACATACTTTCATTCATCACCACGCCCCTTTCTCGTGTAGAGCGTGGCTGCACGAGTGAAGCGAGACTCTCGTCTGTCGGACCGGGGATATTATTTAATTATTATATTATTATTATTTGATTATTAGTTGTTGTTGTTGTTGTTGTTGTTGGTCGTGTGTGTTGTGGTTTGGGTGTTGTTGTGTTGTTTATTATTATTTTAATTGTTGTTATTTCTTCTTTCTTCTTCTTCTTCTTCTTCTTCTCTTCTTCTCATCTTAATATTATTATTATTATTATTATTATTTTATTATATTATTAGTATTATTATTATTTTATTTATTATTATAAACACAGACGCAAATTTACTATTGTTGATACCTACCCACCCGTTGTCAAATGAATTCCCTTCGTGAACGCCGCAACACTAGGAAATATCACTAATCGAAAATATTGTCAACTGGGTGGAAACAGAACTGAAATCTTACGAAAGTCAATGGGACAGTCCTTCCTTGAGATCGCGTAGAATTCAAATATGCCTGGCCTTGAGATCGCGGGAAGGCTATCGGCTCGCGAATCGGTCAGTCCATGCTCTGAAGCTATATCATCACGGGCGATTCTCATATAAAAAAACACTGGCCTCAGTAATTGATTCAAGGTCAGGGCCGGGATTTGTGTTGGCGATTGAGGACGGACAAGATGAACACTCTCTAATCAGAGCGCCACCACCGGTTGGCGCGTAGCGTACCAGAAAAATTTTCTCGTCTGACATACCCCTGATGCAGGAAACGCACTTCCCGTGCCTTATGGGACAGTAATCAGTAGGCCTATTCGTGAAACTATAACAAATTTTTATTTGGAAAAGGTTCTCAAAAAGCTTAACAAACCGCCTTAGGAACACATGTCAAGGTTTTTCGTTTGTTTGCTGTGAGTTCTGAAATTCGATGCAAGTGGGTTACGGTCCATGAACGGAGCAATGGAAATGAGCAATTGCAACAGCCCACGTTCCAGCGGAGCCAAAAATTTGCTGATCCATTTTGACTCACGACATATATACTAATTTGACTAGCAACGACATTCACTGACCCCTCTCTGACCTATCACTTTGATAGGGCCTAAGTTTTTTACTCAACAATTACGACCGCCATTTTTCTTTTCTTTGCGACCATGGCGCATGGATGGATACTCTTTTCAATTGGGGCCAGACAACGCCAAATGATATAACATAGAAGGTTATCTTCACTTGAATTTTAGATCATCATCTTCGCACGAATTTGTGGCTGTACCCTGTCCGAATCTCGACGGTTTTTTAGAGGTTCTCACTACACCACGTGCCTGCCCCCTTAGTATGTGCACCGTGACGCACCCACTTTCACAGTGGGTCGCACCCATAAATTGATGTCTGGACATCTCAGTTTTTAAATTTACAAATAATTAATTATATATGCCAACAAAATTCACAGTCTTGCCAGGTGTAGACTTAACACCCTGTCGCCCCAACCTCCTTCCCTTTCAAATCCACAAAGTTTACAACTTTGGGGCATGTTATCGGAAATCAGGCAATTTGGACTTAGCCTTCTCTCACTTGAAATTTGAATGCATGTGTCTTGACCCGCAATTTGTGGCGTTCCCTGGCCGCATTTCGTGGCCACCGTGTGCCCCATCCTGATGTTGTTCACCGTGCACGCACCTAACTCTCAACAAATGGTCGCACCCATAAATTCAAAAAATCACAGATCCCGTCCCCCTCACCTCAAGATAGCGATTTGTTGTTAGTTGTTTGTTTATTTAACTAACTGTCCCCTAGCAGGAAAACGACAAAGTCCAATGAAGCGCAACAAACCAAGTTGGTAAAGCAAGTCTAATGCAAACATAGGGATTGAAGGCTAAACCTTACCCTTATTTCATTGAGACCTTAAGAACAGCCCAGACTAAATTTCAGGCAGTTTTTGTTGAGGAACATCATCTGTCTGCACACGGCAACCTCATATTCTGGAACACTACAGCGCGCGTAGGGGGGGTGCATGCATTGCGTCCCCCCAACCCAAAATGTTGGGGGCGCCGTCCCCCCCCCCCCATTATCGCGCCCTTGTTCAAGGTCACACTACATTAGGCTAAAACTGACTATGCTGAGGGGTTTTCTTCACGGGAACAGACTTGAAATCATCGCTTTTCAGAAGGTTTCCGTAACTTCGTTGATTACCAGGTACGTATGTTGTTGATCGGACGTTACGTGTGTTAACTTCCTAGTGCGCCGACCACTAGTACCTGGCTTCCACGTTCACATCCTCGTATATCTTCGGGCTTATGACCTGTCGAGAGTTTATGGTTTCGAAATCCCAGAGGATTTGGCCATCTCGTTCTCTCACTGGCTTTGGTCGGAAGCCACGTACTTGCTGAGTTTGCTGTGTTAGTATGTCGTAGTGCCTGACAGATTCTCTGGTTGTATAATGCAGCGGCTACTCTTAATGCATGCCGTTTCAAATAGGCCCTCCATGGATCCGGCCAATTTCTGACATGCTGTTGTTAGGTGGCGACAGTCTCATTCGCCTCATTGCACATTCTGCACTCTCGATCATTGAGGTACGGAGTACCTTGAACCTTGGAAGAATACTGGCCAACAGTCCAGTGGGGAGTAAAACCACCGGGACCAGGGGTTGGCAGCCAAACGAACAAGCGCAAGTCGGAACGTCTTGATCGCTGCGGGGCCACAGCCAAATTCCTGTGGCGATACACTGCAATGTTCTTTCCCCCATCCACATTTATTGTTTTTCACTTTAATTGAACCTTTACTGACATCTGTCATACCTTGGAATGGCTTGGAAGATGTCTACTACATTAGCCTACTAATTGCTATCAGTGCCCGAGCACAAAGTACCCAACTAACTCTTTCCCTAGGCCTGTATTTAGCTATTGTTACCCACAAACTTTTCATTGGTACCCAGCACAACTCCTGAGCCTGTAGCAGTGAACAGTGGGAAACCCCCCATTCCCTGTATTCCACCCCTCAGTGCTGACAACAAATAAACAGTCCCCAATCCAGCAGTCAGCTGAGCTCGAGGGAATAATGTAAAAAACCACTCTCACAGAAATTTCAATGGGAAGGGCTGTGGGTAGACAAATGGTGGTAATTAATTGGATCTATTGACATCTAATCACACATGCAAACAAAAATGTACTCAGCCTAGCCAGTGGCAGCTTCATCCCTCATCCGTACGAATGTAACGTGAACGAACAGAAGGGACACCGACAACGAACGAACGAAAAACTAACTGACACGAAACGAACGGAGGAGAGACATGATGACTGTAGAGCTGCCTTACATGCAGCTAAAAAGAGATGTTATTGACCAGCTCCATGTAGGAAGGTGCCTGGTAAACAGCAGCCGTATAATTATTGATTCCCGGAACGATATTAAGCGATAATGTGTGGCAAGGCATTCCAATCACGGAAGTCATCGGTTACGAATGAAGTCGGACGAACAGAATGGCAACGGCGAAACACAAACGAACGAAAACTAGACGGACGGAGAGAATGAAGACTTGTAGAGCTGCTTACCTGCAGCTAAAAAGAGATAGAGGTTATTGATCAAGCTCCATGACTAGTAAGGTGCTGGTAAAGCTGCCGTAATAATTTCTTGATTCCCGGAAGCGATAAGATGATATCGTTGGGGCAAGGCATCCAAATCCACGGATAGTCCTGGGACAAGGAGAATATAAAATCCTTCTTTGCTGCAATAAGGGCCAATAGGAATCTTAATGGTGGTGCCGCGATTGACAGCAATCTCAGAGGCGACCAACTTCTTATCAAAATCTAGTAACACGAGACTGCTGACTCACGGCTGATGAATGCAATCATGTAAGGAAAAAACATCCCAAATCAACGTATTTTGGAGGAATTGGGGGACCCCGGAAGGATTTTTCAAGCAAGAACTATGATCTTCCTGAGAGCAGGGTACACGGGATGAGGAGGCTTCGTTGGGCCGAAATTCCAGAGGTTGCGCGATTTTCCATGCAGTCCAGGGAGAGAGCTGGCTCAGGTTAATAGGTTAAACTCGGAAATATTGTACGCGAAGTACGCACATTTTAGTACACTTTTTTGGGCATTCTAGCAGAAAAAAAAGGTACATAGGTACTGCATGTCCGTGTCAACAGTACATTGAAATCGAGTGTAATACCACAACAACAGCACACTTGAAATACCACAACAAAGAACACAAGGAAAATCCCAAATCAATCAGTTCCCTGGTTTGAAGCATATGTTCGCCAGTCGTCGATTTCCGAACCGGGGCGGGGGTCGAGCTGCGGCTACATTAGATAACGTTTCCTTTGAACGGGATTATGTGTTCGTGAATTGGTGGGAGAGATCAGATGTGATGAGATTAGGTATCTTTTTGTTAGGGTCACCTGTAGTTTACAAACTGACGCTTATTTCGGATTTCTTTGCCTGCTTTATACTATTCAAACGTCTAGGTAATGAATATACCCTACTGGAGTAGAAGCCTACATAAAACAAAGTTGATGCCAAACGCCAGAGAGGAAAAACACCCAAAAAAATTGTGCAGGCTCTGCAGGTTCGTTTTTCTGCCGCTTTAATTGAATGATAATCGCAGGAATTTGGCGAAAATCTGTGTCCCCCAACTGGAAATGTCTCATATGCCATC
>JAODTK010005469.1:0-13226 GCA_026419785.1 Sclerodactyla briareus | reverse complement strand
TGTTAGGAGGGGGAAGAAGGAATGGAAGAGAGATGTTTACCAAGTGATTGAAAATATATAAAGACAGATTATGACGTACATGTTAACAGTATTATCCTGAGGAACTTCGATTTCACACACTGGTCCTATACCCGACATACAAGAATCTGTAGCTGTGACTGTTTTTTCTTGGCCCCAGTAGTAGCTGTCAATATTTAAACAGTCTCTGATCTTGGGACGGTCAATGGTGTGTACAACCCCTCAATGTGTTTGGCCACTCAGTATTCTCCAGATGAAGAAGAGTGCTCATGTCGAACCCAACCCAACCAATGTACACCTGGGAGTGAGGGGGGAGGGGGGGACAGGCGTATCTGCATCGCCTCTTAATTCACAAGCCTCTGCTGTTTTTTCACTCTGCGAGTAGACTCACCTATGGAACACGTTGTCCCTGTGAGGCCAGGGAGGCACAACAGATACCCTACCACAGGAGCCTCCATTTGGTGCAGGCAGGCTGACAAGAGGGCCCGGCGGTCTCCACTGTAGAGCGTAGAGATAAAAATATCTTTGCGAATGGAATACATAAGTATGGGGAGGTGCGGAATTGCAAATAGGGCATGATCCTGAGATTAAGAGGATACAGAGCAATCCTAGAATGTTGATGAGGTTAGTCCGGGCCTATGTTTGGTCAATTATCAATCTACTCATCATTAGCCCACAAGAAGGTGCTGTGAGGTGCACATCTTCTCCCCCGCCCCCCCCCCCTCCGGACAAAGGGAAGAGTGCCAGTACCCGCTTATATATGATGAGCTAGTAAATATCTGAATGACCCCCCTCACCCTAAAGTCAATTTCATAAAAAAAAAAAATATAAAAAAATATATCAGTTCAGACACATGGGAGACAGCAACGTGGCAGATATAACCATACCCCAGATCAAGAAGGGGTTAACAAGTTTAATGTCGAGGCCAACGTGGTCAATGGTCCGGTGATACTACTTTGAACCAGAGGGAGGCAAGCATGTTGGTTTCGCTTCTCAGGCAGAAAATCAATCGGCTGCAGGAGTCGTCTGAGTAATCGAGAAAGAGAAGTCAGGTGAGAAAGTTCAGTTTGACAGCGAAACTCCCTTAACTGCCGATATTATCGCATAGTTATTTGGTGGCTGGTTGTGGCCCAAGCCCACCAAGCTGTTGTAATGAGTAACCTGGTGTTTTGCACGATGGGAGGAAACTACTGTGTTCCAGGTGCACCGGCCCCGTACTCGGATATTAAAAGCGGGTTAGGCTAGGACCGAGGTGTAGGGTCATTAGCACCTGCAACTAGGCGCGGTTTCATAGGTCAGTGCTCAATTTTTCCTTTCCTAGCAAAGTTACCCGTGGTGGGTGGTAAAGGTGGGTAACACACAGGCAACCACCGCGGAAGTGCCCACATAACATTCCATGCAGGTGTGGCCCGTTTGCCTGAGGCTGACCCTGTGGGCCAGGCGCACGGTTAGCTCCCCTCAGTGTTCACGCAGCTGTGGCTGCCAGACGAGCCCGCCCCACAGAGGGGCGCGACCGGCCACTGCAACGGAGCTGACTCCGCAGGGGGGGGGGAGGGCTCCATCATCCACATCTGCCAGAAAAAAAAGTTGCGGAGAGTTGAGATGAGAAGTTTGTTCAGAAATGATCAAAAGATGGCCTGCAATGCGGGGATGGAGAAAAGGGTCCAAACTATGCCCTGTGCCCTAGATTCAGCAACCCAGCCAGCCCATTTTGGAGATATGAAAATAACTTTGGTCATGTGAATTGTTATCACGTTTTGCACAAAGCTGTACAACGGTAAGTGGGGACCCCTGTGTTATTCTAACACATTTGACAAGGTATCATGATCAACATAACAATCTTAACATGCACAGTTTATCCCTTGCAGACTCGCCGAGACTGACAACAAGAGACGATCATACATTCACATTCTATGGAAAGCGAGACCACTGGTCGGGACATCTGGAAAAGTTTCGGACCTTACCACATTCATGTGCACAGCCCTCACTGTTACACACTAACATAACATCTCTGAGTTATGCTGATTCTTCTCTAGGAACCCAGCGGGTTAACAGCCAAACCTCAACATTTATATGTGCTTTTGGCACTAGAAAGCCTTCCTGAACTCTCAAAGGTCTGTAAGACTCGGAGATAGCACATTTATGTGCACATTGTGGTAATGATGATACAACAAAAACCTAACATCTCAATGAACCATCACTGCATACGCAACTATTTCTAACAAAATTATCACAAATGTGCACCGAATGTTATCCTGATCCACACAATGACCTTCAATCTCGGTATCTGGGCTCGTCTGAACCCTGCGGGGCAAGAGCCACAGCTTCCACATTCTATGGAGCTAGATGCAGTGTCGCTGGTCGGTGTCGAGCTGGAAGCCATACCTGCACACGCCGTAGTGTGACTGACCGAGGGTGTTGCGACACCCGTGCTCACACCCTCCCTGGTCAGGAAGATGGCACTCATGATTCTGGGGAACCTTTGGGAAAAAGTTATTTTCTAATCTTGCCTACCATTTCAGAAATGGATATCTTCTGTTAGATGTGATGGTTTTGATGGTACTAAAGGAGAGAAAGAAAGCAAAAACTCCTGTGGAATGTGAGTTATTCAACCTAATGAAACAATGGAATACAACACATAATGATCTGTTCTAATTAATGATGTTGTCAGGCCCCCATATTTCAGCCAATTTGATTCTCAAAGAACCTCTTCTCTCACCAAACAACCATCTGACTTATTATATCAGGGACTTAGGAACACATAGAATGAGTGTTATACAACCAGGAATTGATGATTGCTGGAAATTCACCACACATGAAAGTATGACTGCATTGATCCCTGAACCAAAATCGGGAATAATTTAAAACAAAAAAGGTTGTTCGAACTTTCACATTCAAAAGGGAAAACTTATTCCAATGAATATCTCATGTGAGGAAAAAATAACACAAGAAGTTCACCTCTAAATAAAGAGACTGGACTGACCAAACACATGTCTCATGATCGGCGGTAGAGTCAGTCACTGGGGGCGGCAGTCACATACGAAACCACTGAGGGTGTGGTGATGCACTGGTTGGCACAGGTCACGGGACCACCATGAACCTCCTATGGAAGTGGGGCACGGCAATAACAAAAATATTATCAGTTAGTCATGTGTTGGTGTTAATCCAGTGATGGAGAGAGTCTAATCAGGAGGCAGCTTCTTACCCCACAAGGCAGTGTCAATACAGAACCACAAGGAGTGTTGGAGTGCAACTGGGTGGGGAATCAGGTCAGTGGACCACACTGGACCTCTTCTGAATGAAGGTAGGGGGCGCAATAAAAAATATAGCAGTTAGTCATGTGTTGGTGTTAATCCAGTGATGGAGAGAGTCTAATCAGTTGCGAGCTGTCTAACAACTCAGGCAGTCACATACCGAAAACCAATAAGAGCATGTGATGCACTGGTGGGGAAAAGGTCACTGGACCACATGACCTCTTCTGAAGGGGGGGGCAATAAAAAATATATCAGTTAGTCATGTGTAGTGTTGATACGAGGACAGAGAGAGTCTAATCAGTTGCTAGCTTCTATACCCAACAGAGCAGTGTGCTACGAGAGCATGAGGGTCGTGACACACTGGGGGGACAGGTTCCCGGACCACACTGACACTCCATCAGAGGTGGGGCAAGATGAAAAAATAAATCAGTCCGTCCATGTTTCATGCTTGATCAAAAAAAATTGCATTCATGACGTCATGATGGACTCCTGCATTGGAACAGTGGGTTTCCTAACCTAAGAAAGCCTTCACATTGACAACACTCTTGGACACACTCCTCTGTAGGGTAAACAGAAGAGTTTGGTGGAGTCATTCAGAACGACCGACTCGATGACAAGACAATTTCCAAGCCAAATATTCAAAATCCAGCAGTAACAGACGATTCTGCCTAGGTGGCGTGCCTGCAGTTGCGAGGAGCGAAGTCTGGGGTTTCACTTCAGGGTTCCCTGTGATGCACGTGGGACTTCCTAGTCCTTCAGGTTCCGAGAAAAGTGGTCGGGTCCTGGAGTTCACTGATAGTCCTTCGGATGGGACGTGTGAAAGGAGTCCGGGAAAAAGGTGGGATTGGTTACGCCCCCGCCTCGTTATCATTTGAGCACTAGTCGAGAGGGTAATCGACGGTGCTCATCCAGATCAATACGGCCAGGGTTTTCCTAGATGACTTGGCATTACTTGAACCCATAGAAATCAAATCAAATAAATTCAGGATCTCACCTGACAGTCGGGGCTATGAGTGGACAGACACCACTGAAGCTGCCGGGTGGTGTTGACGCACCCATGGGAGACAGCCGTGGTTGGGCACTGGCACTAATTCACCATCTGATAAGTGGGGAAAAAAAAAACAGACAATTTTGATATGTTACAAATACCGAGGCAAAAGATTTGCCTTCACATCAGTTTTGTCATTTGCCAATTCCATGCTAAACCGACGATTGGAATTTAGTTCTGATGTCTGTAATTCACTTAGGGCCATTTGACATTTGATGCCCATCAACACTTACAATGATTCTTCATCGTTTTTTTTGCCTAGACAATCTTGTAAGAGTCCAGCTGAACCAGGAAGAAGTGGGCCTGCGTGGTAATAAATGTCATATCACAGACCCTCTCAAAATCAAAGGTTTCGGAAGAAACAATCTACAATGCAATATAAGTGCAATCCTTATCGAAAGTATGGAAGAAGCATCCTACAGTGGTTAAACTTTTTAAACACATCATTATGGCAGAGTGTTTAAGCTGGAATGACCCTGTCTCATTCGGCAAACACGGAAAATATCAAATCATAGCACAAAAACAAACTAGTTCTAGTGTAACCGGCACTTTGTACCGCCAAATCGGTTGAAAGTGCTTTCTAGAGAGCCTATATTTGCCAGGGGTTTTCAAACATACAGCATTTTTGAACAATAATGCATTAGAAAAAGAAGCTTGAATATGTTATTTGCATGATGCACCCCCACTACCCTGAACAATTGTGAGTCAATGTTGAGTGTCATTATCCAGATTGTTTTCGGTTCACTCTCAGAGAGACTGAGGGGTGAGTCTTCGTTAGTCGTTTTTCATTTTGTAACGGGAAGTATGGTCTTTGACCTCTTGGAAAAGGACTGAAGGGTGTGTCACTATTCAGGATTTTTTCAGTCACAAACACGGACTCAATGGTGTGGCACAATTCATGATATCGACGTCACAAGCGTGGACTGAGGGGTGTGTCACAATTCATTTCCCAGTCAAGAGTGACTCTAAGGGGTATGGTCACTATTAATGAATTATCAGTACAAGAGTGACTAAGGGTATGTCACTATTCATGAATTTTCAATCACAACACGACTTCAATGGTGTGTCACATTCATGATATCTGAGTAACAAGAGTGACTGATGGGTGTGTCACAATTCATTTTTCAGTCAAGGAGTGACTGAGGGGGGTCACTATTCATGATGTATCAGTTACAGAGAGTGACTGAAGGTGTGTCACAATTCATTACAGTCAAGAGGGACTCAGGGATAGTCACTATTCATGATTTATCAGTTACCAAGAGTGACCTGAAGGGTGTGTCACTATGCATGATTTTCAGTCAAAACACTGGTTGACTCAATGGTGGCGTTAACAATCATGATATCGAGTCACAAGAGTGACTGAGGGGTGTTTGTACAATTTCATTTCTCAGCAAGAGTGATAGGGATGTGTCACTATTCATGATTTCTCAGTCACAAGAATGACTAAAGAGTGTGTCACCATTCATGATTTATCTGTCACAAGGTGAATAGAGGGTGTGTCACTATTCATGATTTCCAAGTCACAAGAGTGACTGAGGGGGTGTCACTATTCATGCGTTCTGGAAGTCACAAGAGTGACCGAGTGTGGTCACTAATCATGAGTTCTAGTCACAAAGAGTGACTAGCGGGTATGTTATATTCTGCTTTCTCAGTCAACAAAAGTGACTAAGGGGGGGTCTTGAACCAAGTATGTTGACCCAATTAAGTGCAATGGACTTTCAACTTTGTTCAGGGTAGTAGAGGTGGTCATGTGCAATTGAGAAGGGGCTAAGATGAAGGACCATTGATCAACGTGTAAGAAAATCTGAATTTCATGCACATCCCATGCCGAGAAACGTAGCATAAAAAAGAAAAATTTAACCTATGCATGCACAGTGGGCTCATAGAACAGCATGAGAAGCACTATCACCATTTGCGTTATTGCACAATTCATCTTAGGTTTATCCCATTTTTTGCTGATCGCACACATGTTATATTTTGATGTATCAAGATGAAAACATCACTTATAGAATTTGTCACTGTTTAACAGGCAAGGGGCTTAGGAAGGCGTAGTCATATCTTATCGAGATCATGCTACAATGATCCCATTCGAGACAAGCAAGTTGAGGGGGGCCCCAAAATGCCTACAACGTAATGCTTCGAAAATGGTACCCTTGATTCTCTTCCTAACTAGGCTCTTCCCGTGATAGGAGGGCATATGTTGGAGCCCACTGACGCCCTCAAAATCAGATTGTGCAAGATTGTGATTCTGGAGGATACAAGCAATGGGCCCCTTGGATATATACAACTGAAATAATCAGTGTTTTTTTTTTTTCCAAGGATTGTCGTACAAACCATTTTAGGTGCACTGCATTTCAGATGCTTTCAAATACGAACAATAGCACTCATCCCAAGCATTCGGCATCCAATGCATCCAGATTACAATTTAATTCATGGCGACTCATGTTCATGAGTGACAGCATTTCAAAGACCTATATGTTGGTGTTCCAATCTGGATGTATTAAGATGGGAGCCAAATTGAGTGTGTTACAGCTCCCTTAATTATCTATCTAGTCTCTTCTTGGAGAGGGAGGGCACAGTTGGAGTCCTTCACCCCACACCCCCAATACAGGGAGGGTGCCCCCCCCCGAAATGCAACGCAGCCGCGGTGTCCAACCTCGCATGATCGTCGGTCGGCGCCCGGGTGAACCCGGGAGGAAGAGGCACTGTAGGCCCCCTCGTGTTTCTACACTGATACTGACAGAGCACCGCCGTACTATGCACTCATTGATATCTTGCAGAGGAGAGAGAGAGACAAAGGAGGAGAAGTACAGAAAAACTCAGAGCCATGCACACTGGCAGCGTGCAACAGCAGGGTTAAACACCAAAACAAAAAAAATGTTACGACAGAGCGTGTTCAGGAATATACACAATTCTGAGAGACAGATGAAGCTTCTTGAAAAGCATCGCAAGAATGAGGAAGAGATGTGCAAACGCATGCAAGCCTAGAGGAGTCCATTGGAGCAAGGTGGCATTGTGGAGGTGTAAAGACGACCAAAGATTGACAGAGAGCCTGCAGGAAAAGGATGGTTTGTATTTTATTGATGTGCAATATAAGCTCCAATGGCCTAGAGGATGGGCTTTCTAGCGATAACTAAAAGAAGAATCTCTTGTGCAATCCAAAGCATTATTCTCTATCGCTGTTTCTCCATGATAAACTAGACGAGATGAGGAACTATTGAAGGCCTGGCAAGTGTTGGGGGGGGGTTTTTTTTGGGGGCACAGTGACTCAAAGTGGGGGGGGGTGGGGGGGGGGGGGGAGGGTGGTAACAAGATACAGGAGCCGTGGCAAAATGCCCAACCATCCTTGTTCCTGATCAATCTCTGGTGTGGTTTTCATGATATAATAGGAACAGCAGGATCAAACCTATTCCAGCCCTGGAGGGGTTTTATCGGGTGGTACTCACTGTGGGGTCGGGGGTAAACACACGCGGACAGAAACATGCAAATTGCCTTCCACTCATGGTCTCTGCTTCAGTCCCTGGGGGCTGAGCGCCACCCAAGGAAGGGGCAACAGTCCAAATTGTCGGGAAACACAATCTAACCCAGGTGGTGCGGCAGACGCTCACCAATCGTGGGTAACATACAGGCAAACTGGTGTGACGAATCATACTTTTTTCCAAAGTATGCAGAGACATTGATGAAGACATTGAGGGATAGCTGCTGATGGCAAAGGATGGCAATGAAATTCAAGCAACCCAGATTCATGCATGCATCAAGGCCTAGCCGTCGTAACATGCAAAAGGGCATTCACACAAACAACTTATTGGCCTTAATTGCTATGAAGGAATCTCTTTGCGAACACCCATCACGCCAACCTGGAGAATTATGTTAACAAAGAGTTCCGTGTCGGTTCTGACGGAAATGCCAGGAGTCCCAGGGACTCGCAGGCACAAAAAGCCAAGAGTCACAGCCAATTTCCAAGAGTCCCACCAGTTTTGAAGAAGAGCCACTGAACAATTATTTTTATGCAATAAGAAAAGAGTACACTGGGAGACCTACGCTGTACATAATATGCAAAAGGCTTTTTTTAGTTACAATGACATTTTTGAGCACACAAAATGCATGATTATTATACTGTACCATTGTTTACGTTATGTGTGTGCTTACTCATATGGTCGGACAGAGAGGACCTTTTTTTCAAATAAAAAATACACTCTATGGTTACCGACTAATGTGTTTAAATACATAAGTCGGAACATCCAGGAACGGTAGGAACATAGGTGGTTCCTGTCAAAGAGTATGGGGGAAGTAACCACAATCACATAAAATAATCCCGCAAGTGGAAGTCACTCACATATGCGAAAACCTCGTACTTCCCAGTATCAGGACTGGCACCACAACAGTACACGGTTTTCATTTAACCGGTATGCAAGACCTAAATTGTGCGGTTCTAATAAAATGACTGAAAACTCTGTCAATCAAATAGCCACTATAGTCAAGACCTTTCATCAATCCAGTGTTCAAACGATCATCGGTATCGAATCTGCATCGGATTGATAATAGCATAATCCGAATCTGTTAAAATGCTGCAGTCTAGTTCGATTACGAAAATACCCATTTACCAATAACATATGGGCGGCAGAAATTGCAACATGTACCGCTCAAAAATATGGAACCTGTACGCACACACACATTCAAATATAACAAGCAGGTTGGAGCAAAAAGTCTGCAATTTACCACATGAGCTTGGCAATCCCCCCCCCCAACCCCGCCGATAAATGAAAACTCACGAAACGATCGTTCATTCAGCCGTAACTAATCTAGGTTAATGCTGGGCATAGCGCTATACAAAAGACACGCTCAAACTACGAGGCCGTATGTTACAGCAAACCATTGCGCGATTTGGCATGGAAACTGAAGAAGACGGCCGAATTGATGGCAATGTGATAAAATCATTGCCAAAAGCTAGTAATTAACATTGTGTATCCGTGAGGAAATTGGTGAATCGAATCTATTATTAATGGCAATTCAAGTCCGTAGGCCTACGCCGGAGTCACATGACACAGCAGTAGTTTCACGGTGTCGTACCGCGAGGTTTTGGCCGTAATCATAATCACGTGCCAATATGCCCAATAACACTTCAGACGTTAATTGTGTGTGAGAGATGATCGAGTTGAGGGTGAAAATGGACCGACAATACATGGTACACACAATGCTACCAATGTTGTACGTTTTGTGTAGTGGTACTCGCACTGCGGCAAATTAGCGCTGTGCGGCATATGCAGCAAACGGAAATATTCAGTATCAGCTTTGACAAAGAGTATCGAACCTTCGAATCCATTTCGGAAAGCTGCATTGAAATATTTGTTTCCTTCGCCGGGAGCCCAAACTATGCATGCAATGAAAAGTAATGACTGATGGGGGGGGGGGGGTTTTGGGGGAAAACGGAAGTTGAATTATGAATACACCTTGCGTGCTTGGGAAGAGGGTTGTGGCGAATAATTAGAAGGAGTATCGTGGTGCGTCACATGTTCAAAACACGCGAGTCCCAGGGACGCACGGTGGTATGAATCCTGTGCGTCCCGGGGAATATCCTGCTCAGGGACCCGGACATCAAGGGTAACGGAAAACTGTAAAAACAAACACCAGTTGGGGAATTTAGGTCAGGGGTCACCACAAACATATTTCGAGGCCTCGGGAGGAGCAAAAAGGTCTCAAACATGTTGAAGTCATATATATATGGGCAGTCTATAAATCTCAGCCGGCAGGAGCAAAAAGGTCAAACATTGAAAGTATATTATTAAGCAACGAACGAATAGGTACACAGTTTGATGTATACT
Source organism: Sclerodactyla briareus (assembly GCA_026419785.1). Taxonomy (NCBI): domain Eukaryota; kingdom Metazoa; phylum Echinodermata; class Holothuroidea; order Dendrochirotida; family Sclerodactylidae; genus Sclerodactyla; species Sclerodactyla briareus. Next base: position 3,084 of record JAODTK010005469.1, on the reverse strand, counting down.
TCAGGGCCCCAAATTTTCTTAAAAGAAGGAAGACCAGGATCCACAACCTCCCACACTTCAGGTCAAAGATGTACATAGGTCCGAGTGGTCCACACATTGAATTGCTGAAGTAAGAGGATTATCACACTTTCACACTTCGAAAGGTGTAATCAATTACGTCACATGTAATACATCTGACGCTATTACCTTGCCATACATGAGTCATGAGAAACTTACAACCAATATAAAATTGGGTGAACCCCGCATGCCCAAATATAACCCAATGCTTCATATGCCATCAGGAGCACGCACAGCCACCACTACGGGCAGGGATTTCATGTGTCGAAGGTCAGCCCCTCTGTGACAGTCGAAAGGTCACAGCAGTACCTGGGACACGCTCGGACCGTTGAGGGCCAGCTCGAAATACAAGGGGGGCAGATCCAGGAAAGACCCCTCCTGGTGTGGTATGGGGACAGCTGAATCAATAGGCACGCCCACCGGGAGATGGAGCAGTCACGTAAATCTAAGTTGGATAAAAAAAAAATTAATAATGAATAATAATATATCCATCGTTAGCACTTTGATCTGTTGAAATGCTGCTTTATAAATGTATATAGTCAACTATTTTTTATAGACAGCGCTTTCCAAATCGAAGGCATGCTCAAAGAGCTCTACAGATATTACCCTGGTCATCAGTGATTGCTGTCACACGTTTACTATACCGCACGAACCTCTTGTTGTTCGTCTCCGACGACACCCGTTCCAGTACGTCCTTCGTTGTGTCCCCCGGGGGACTTCCCAAAATTAAAGCAAGCGCACTAGGTGCTCGCTACTCTTTCACAAGTCACCTCACAAGGTACAATACTTTTCACACGTGGGTGGCGTGACACATTTCAGGAGAACATGCCTTGTCCAAAAGCACTGCGGGGAGGAAAAAGTCCTCAGGCTTCCAAAACAGAGGATGTGTTCACAGCTGGAATATTCTCGTGAACTTAGCCTTTGCCACAATATTGCGCCATGGGCAAAAAAGTTCAGAGAAAGACAAGACATCACTACACGAGCATGATAGACCATGATCAGGGAATAATTGATCTGATACCATGGATGGAACATTTGACGCTTGATACCCAGAGAACTTGGGAAGCAGGCACAATAACCCATTACACGAACTCTACACAAAGGCAAACCCCCATTTTTTCCACACTTCTTATACTTTGCAAAGCTCACAATGATAAATTACACTACGGTTGAGGTTCCACACCTCACACCCCTGCATCCTTAGTCATGTGCAGGGGATCAGTACATCAGAAGGTGCTAGGGTTCTCAGGGAGGCAGGGATGATGAAGGTTAGCCGACCTGACTCACGCATCAGCAACTGCACTTCTTTGGGGGGGTTATATGGCTCACTACGCCGCGGACAATCCGTCCAAGGTGTCCTGCGGAACAGGATCCAGAAAATGGGTAAAGGCCGACCACTGGGAGCCCCTTGGACGGTGCAGCTTCGAAAGTACCCCAGGAAGTTGGAGGGGGGGCTGGGAGGCCCCAGGCCGACGGCTTCCGGAGGAGGCAAGATAATCAGGCGAGCGCACAGGTGGAAGCGGCTTAGGTGCCATCCAGGCCGAGAGTTGAAGAGTGAGGTGAGGTCCAGAAAAACTTTATAATGTAGGGACTGGAAAAACTTAGGATGAAAGGATCTGACTGCAATCAGCTGCCTGAAGTGTCAAGTGTGAGATACTGTTCGGTAGTGCTCAAGTTTTGCAATCGCGTCGCTGTCCTAAAAATCTCCAGCTCCCTTACTGTTGCATTCCGGCCCGTCGGGAGCCAAGACGTCCCCTGGTGGCAAGAACAGACATAGATGCCAACGATGTTGTGTTGGTACATAATGGGGGCAGACGGGGGGTTGGACGGCGACAATCGTTAATGTCTGCAGAACGAAAGAAAGGGTATAAATTTATATGACAGTGATTATTACTCTCTCTTAGTGAAACCTCGGTCCTAGATGATAAATGCCTCGCACACCCAACAGATCTCCAGTAACCAAACTGATTAACTTCAACAATAAAATAATAAACTTAAAAAAACCAAAAAACTCAACCCCCCACCCCCTTCACAAAAAAGAAGCAAAACAAAAACAAAAAAGTCACAGCTACAGCAGTACAACCCCTCAGTGTGTAGATAAGACTGCCCATGACTTCGTACATGTCAAGAAGAGCGCAAACAGCCCTCAATCGGACCACAAACCCCCCACTCCCTCCCATTAAACCCAACACCCCTTCTTTGCATTCAGCCACCTCCAGCAAACTATCAGGAATATCACCAACACATGTCCAGCATCGATGACCGGCCTCACAAGCTACACCAATATGACCCAGTGTGTTGATACAGGAACTGCTTTTCCCAAAAGATGGTAGGGCAGAAAGCAGACCCTATATTTAAAGCACCCCCTGTCCCAGCTGGTATACAGCCCCTTTCATCCCAGCCAGCTTACCCCAAACAAATAAGCAGCCCATTTCCCCCCAGGAAATATCATTACCTACACAGAACTGTTAATAGCTCGATGAACCCCGGCCACACAGCTACACAATATGATCCCTCAGTGTGTGTTACATAAGTACCAGCACACAGATGGTAGGGAAAGAATAGCAGACTTGGAAAACCCCCCTTCACCACCCCATCACCATCCACTGCCCCACCTCAACACCAGCCACCCTGACAATAAAACCATTCCCACCTCAGGGTATGCTTACATACACAACTGTTACCCGGCCTCGATGAAACCCGGCATCAAGCTACACCGATAGGACCCCAGTTGTTGATTTAAAGTACTGCTTATACCCACAGATGGTAGGGTCAGCATGGCACTCGTCAGATCTGCAGGATTAGAGCTAGAGCGGGTAACCAGTTGTATGAAATGGAGGCGAACTTAGAAGGCAACTTAGAAAGCTGTCAGAGACGGTGCAGCTGGTTACAACCAACAGAGGCACATGGAGGAATTTTTCATGTGGGGTTAGCCACCTACCTCCCATCCCCTTTCTCTTCCTCTCTGGGCAATGTAGGCCTCAGAGGAGAAATGGCGATGATTTGAGCCTCATTTGCAATTCACTT
>JAODTK010005468.1:0-12960 GCA_026419785.1 Sclerodactyla briareus | reverse complement strand
AGCACCGGGCCATAACCGAGCAGGCAGGAAAATATGTGATGAAATAAGGCACTAGCAGTGAGAAATCAATGACTTTATGTCCTCCTAATTATAATTACCATTTCCGTATGGCGAACAATACCTACGTTCTCCCACAGAGCGTGAGAATCCACTTAAGCCAGCTCGGCACATAGCGGGAGCCAGATTGATGAGCTGATCATCATGCCATACACGCTGGACTGTCTGGTAGATTTTTTCCTCGCTTCAGATTCAGTTCATGACTTTTTTCCCACGACATAATTTGCCATATAATAGTGTGGTGCATATTTCATAACTGTAGGTTTTTTCTCCTTTGCCAAAATGGATTTGCATAGTACAGTAGTTGTGCCTGGCACTGAGCTTGATTAAATAGTAGGGAAATGTGGAGTTAGCCTTTTGTTTTACCCCTTCTCGCTTTCCCAGGGCTCGCTTCCATTTTCCTTATACTTGCATATTATATACACCTTGTTGGGACAAAGCGCACACACTAATTATGAGCCAAGTTTTATTTATGAATTTCCCTCCATCCCTTTGTCCACGATTTGAATACAACAATGGAAACAATTCATGTCTTGTTTTTCTAGAAATTTGTCATGAGTTAAGTATCATACTGTTCTATCTAAAGGAAACAGAAATACTAGTGAATTAAAGGAAATTTGAAACCAAAAAAAAAAACCTATCGGAATTCCGGAATCATGAAATTTTGTTTCGTACTACTAATATGACCGTATCATCAGTCGTGAAACGAAAACAAGGAACTGGCGTGGAGCAATTGTGGAGCAATTGGTGTTGCACGGTCTATTGTACATATTTGTGCGGTATAATGATCTGGAAAACGGATAGATTTCAATTTGATCTTGAAGGAAGAATTAAAAATAAATTTAAATACCTTTGCTGATGGAAGTAAGAATTTGAGTACGAATTATTAATAAAGTATGGAAATTATGGAAAAGAATTGTACTGAGAGATATATAAATAAGAGCTGTGGAATGAGTTGATTAGAATACATGCATTACAGTTGTCAGATTTTTTACAGTAAGTAACCTTTGAAGTTGTTCTGTTTTAGAAGGGAAGACAGAGAGGTTGCACCTGAAGTACACCAGAGGCACACGGCCCAGGAAGTCCTGCCGAACCCATCAGCTATGCCCGGAGATGATCTTACTTGAGAGGGAGTGAGGAAGTAAAAAACAAGAGCACCATGGGCTGTAGCTCAAACCCCTACAAATGCTTTCTAATTAGTTCACGTCAGAAATGATCCATAAGGAGCATTATTGACTCACGGGAACTTTCATGTGAATGCTTGTTTGTTCCCTTAGTTATTCTGACCATCCTCGATTGTGGTTCAAGTGATTGTGATTCAGCCCTCATAACACCTAAGTTTATTATAAAAATAAATGTTAATAAACGAGTCTTTTAAAACCTGTAACATTCTAAGTTCTTTGGCCAAATTCATTGTTTTTTGCCCTTCTTTTTTAGATGCTGTTATCGAGGAGTGCTATGTATCTTTGAACATTATATGGTTAGAACAGGTCAAAAAGTATTGCATTAGCGCTGGTATTATGGCCCATGAATAATAGGGGTATGTTGGTTATTTAAGGCAGGACGGCCAAAACATCCAGGGTGATTGGCCGAAACGTTCTTGGATACAGGTTAGCTGAAATAGTATAGTACTTGGATGAAACGGTTCTTGTTGGCCAAAACTTCTAGAAAGCCGTAGGTTGAATTTTTAGGATGTCAACAAAAATTAGGTTAGCCCTCCATAAATGCAAATTAAGACACATTAAATGACTCCATTGCTCGAATTCTGTTTAAAATGTTTCAGGACTAGATTTGACCAATTTCACCAAGTTCAGGAAAATCTGACAAACTTTGGGAAATTGCATAGAAATTACGCATATAGACAACTTAATTAGCATATTTTATGCTTGTGACTTCTAATCATATCTACCTTATATACTTCACCTAGTGCCAAACCAAGTCACCATAGCGCTTATGGTTCATCAGTGAATCTTGCGAACGAGCTTAAAACAATATAATATATAAAATAGGCTAATTACCCTCCTTGATTTGTGAGTTCGTTGCCCAAAAAATAGTCAAATCGTGGTTGCACCAACACTGACCCACTAATACTTAAAATTTTTCAAATGGCCGCACCGTTTCAGAGGAGAAATCCCCGCGAAAAAAGGGTTGGTGCAGCTAAACGAAAAACGAATGAGTTGCTATACCCATGTATGTACCCCATGTGTTACCGGATTGTATCAGTTTAGTGTTACACTGTTGTTCAGGATTGGGGCTAGGGGTAGGCGGGAGGTTCAGGATTCCCAATTGCAGATGTCATCCTAAATTTCAGTGTTAAATCTAACAACTACGTAACCTTTAACCCACTACTCCTCCATGACATCACCCCATTATACCAATCTCTCAAACATTCCAGGCAAACACACGGGTATACATGATGCAATTCTACGGTAAAACTTTATTTCAAGATACTGCCTTGCAAATGTATAAGCAGCATTTCTGGACAGTTGAGTGACCATTAGGGGTACATCACTTATCAAAAGTACTGAAAAAGGCTCTATTCCTTGTGCAAGTCATTTTGTAGTGAATATGTTAATATATATCAGTGGTTAGCTATGTGCAGAACAATTTTTGTTTCCTTGGCGAAGCCAAAAGAATCATGCAGTGTCCTGCGTGTGCGTGTGTGTAGTGTGGTGTGTGTGTGTGGCGTTTGGGATCCAGTTAAAACGGGCGGGCCACAACGGGATCCTTTTCAAGTAACTGGGGTTACCCGCGACAAACAAACGGGGATATCCCCGTTTGTCCCCGTTTCCATTGGAAAACGCCCCACAAAAAAAAACGGATGGGGGATATCCCCGGTTCTGTGTTTCCTGAAACTGATTAAAAAATGATACTTGTAGTGGTTGGGGTACCCCTATTGTAGGTTTTGGCATGTGTCCCCATTTCCATGGGAAAGATCAATTGTCTCCCGTTGGTGCGTCCCCGTTTTGGCGCCCGACACAGGTATGTATGTGGTGTGATTGTGTGTTGTGTGGTGTGACACTCGTCTACACGCGATAGCTAACAACGCAAAGATGATAGTATGTTCATACTCAGGGGGTAGGTGTCACCCATGGAAGGGGATGACCCCTATGTTGTTGGTACCAATCGATGTCGTTCAAGGTACTGAGGAGGTGGTCAAAACTTTGGAAAAAGTGTTTCCGCACGTATCTAATGAATCGCACGCAGGTATGAAATTTCATATTGTAGGTAAGGTGTGAGGCAAGGGCATATTTAGGGTCATCATATGGCAATCTATTATCTTGGCAACGAACATTTCAGAGTGATGTCGTAATGGTAAGTTCTGTTCGTCTGGTTGAAAATACATCTGGTGACCAACTTGACCTTCATTGACCTTTGACTTCTGACCTCAATTTGACCCCTTGACCTAGTGATTTTTGCCTGCTTTTTTTGTTATTGGCGGGAAGCGTCTTGTTTAAGACAAACAAAAAAAAAAAAGTAAAGACCTACCATACTACGATACTAGCTTCTCCATGAATGTGGAAGGTCAAGACAGCTAAACTCTTCATATTCTCGGGCAACGGAAACATTTTGGGAGGGACTGTCATAATGGAAAGTTTCGTTCGTCTGGGTGAATGAAATAAATCTGGTGACCAACTTTGAACATCATTTGACCTAGACCTTTTGACTCATTTGACCTGGGATTTGCATGTTTTATGTGTTGGCCCGGGAGGAAGGGAGGAAGAGTTCTTGTTTGTAAAGACAAACGAAAAAAGTCAATGCCACTACCATACGATACTCTTATAACAAGCTATCTCAATGAATGTGGAAAATCAAGACAGCTGATGAAACATGGAATGTGGATATAAATTTGGCATTTGACATCTGCTCTCAGCATGTATATAATGAATACAAGTATCTATCAAGTTTTCAAATTAAGTGTGTGGATTTTACACATGAGAAGAAAACCATATGTTTTGGTATCAGGTCAAGGTCAAGGTCACATGGACACAATCCTTATACTCTGCAACGATTATTGTTAAAGAGTGAGAACAAGCATATAGCCAACCAAACAATATTTCGCCCAGTGAAGCAACAGTACAAATTCTTGGAATTGTCATGTTATTGTTATTCCTGGGACTATGTTTGAGTATTGAGACTAGCCACTAAATATTTCCCTAGACAAGACAGTACAAATTCTGAATTGTCATTTTATATTAGCCCCAGTGACCCACCTATATGTACCTTAGACCAGTAGTGGTGTTTGCTACGGGTGGGGGTGAAAATTTTGGTCTTGCACGCCACCCCCCTCCCCCCCAGGTTTCATATGCAGATTATGAAATAAAATTAAAAAAGTAGCCCTGTTTGAAGCCGTGCATCACTGCATTTAGTGACAAATTCCTAATGGCAAGGCAGAAGAAACGCATCCGTCTGCGTTTTATACTTCCTATCATTTAGTGTTACATTTTCGACCACCAAAGTGTGTTGTGTTGCCTATCATAAAGCTGGTTTGCTTCCATTCCTCCCTCCCCTCTTCACCTTACCCAATACAAGATTTCCACCAGTGAAGACAGTACAAAGTCTTCAAGTGCATTTGATTATTAGTCGATATGGTCTGAATATTGGACTAGCACCAGTGGACCAGCCTTATGTATGTCTGTATGACCTCCTGATCAGTAGGGTCAAGTAGTGTTGCTATGGGGTGGCGATGTGAGAAAGAATTGCAAGGGCAGATAGACTTTCTAATGCACCACCCCCCGCGCCCCCCCCCCTCACCCAGGTTTCATAGGCAGCCTATGAAAAAAATTGAAAAGTAGCCCTATTTGAAGCCTGCATCACGATATTGACAAATTCCATATGCAAGGGCGATATGTTCTTTCTGGTTATTACTTCTATACGATATATGGGATAGCGATGGGAGGGGTAGACAAACTGGCAAATTTCTTCCATAGGCGTATAGTATATTTACCTTGAGGGGAGAATGCAAGTGTGTTTGCTTTACATTAATTGAAAACGGTTATGATCTTCAAATTTACCATTTAACTAGTTATTACAGCAGAAAGGAAATGACACACCAGGAAATGTTGCTGAATTCATTTAGAACACCTATGTCGCCCAGCCATTATACTTTCACCCAATGTCTGCATTGTATGTGTAGACTATAATAAGCCTTCAGGTTGAGTGGTCAACATTCCAATCCTCAAAAGGATTAATCTCTCAAGCTGTGGTGTGAGACTGCACAGAAGTGAGAAGTAAAAACAAACACTAATAAACTTTAGACTGCCTGGCAGACATTCAGTGTGGAAGGAAATGGTACCTGGCACTGCAATGCTCAGAGGATTGAAGTGGGAACAAATTTTCTCAGTGTTGCACTCAGTTCTACTTATTCTGATTGTTTCCCACTTCCCTACTGGGAATGCGAAAAGCACACTTTCCAGTTGTGAATGACTTGACAGGCAGGACTGACCATTGGGTATAATTACCTGTGATTCATAGACAAGCACTAATGAGGGGATTAACTGGGTGTTGGTCGACGCAGAGCTAGTGAAGTGTGAGTTGGGAGGGGAAGAAAGAAGCAAACAAAAGGTGAAAAGAAAGGGTCAAGGATGGAGGAAAATCTGAAAGTAAGGAAAAAAGGGCACAACATTGTGGGCATTTTTTTTTGCTATTGAGCAAAAAAGTGAGGGGCATTACTCTTGTACCCAATGAGCACAAGGTCGAGGCATTACCCTGTACCCCAGGCCAGAAAGAGAAAGGGCAGGGGTTTTAAGGTCTATAAATAATAAAGTATCTGCTTCTTCCCCAGTGCCTTCTCTATTGGTTGTTTTGGTGATGTCACATTGAGTGTGATATTTGGGAAAAGGGATGTTGCCAGGATAATAACACGTTAAACAATTGTCCAGAAGTAATACTGGATAAACATTAACTGAGCCCACATAATAAAGAAATTGTCTCAACACTGGGGCTTTATTATACTAGAAAATTACAAAGAATCTTGTCTGTTCTATTATTATTTGTAGATTATAGTTGCTTTTTTTGCTGCAAGCCAGATATATTTGTATGGGAGGTGCGCATGGGTGGGTTCATGTGGGTCATATAGAGAGAACATTCCTCAACCCCCCCAATGTAGGAGAGAGAGAGAATATGTGATTTGCAAAGCCTTTGTGAAAAGTTTGACACAAAAAATAGCAATAAGACATTTGATGACTGGTGAAAATGGCTATTCAATACCAAGTTTTCTGAAACACAGTTAGCACTTGTCAATGCATGACCCACCCCTTGTACCCTAGACAAGGTGAGTCATTGCACTTACAAACAAAAATGATGCACCCCTCCTCAGTCACTTGTGCCGGAAAAATAATGAAAAATTGATACCACAAACAGTCACTTTTGATAATGAAATGAAAAAACGAACCACAGACTACTCTGGGTCACAAATTGAAACGATTTTTACTGGCAATGACTTACCCCTCAGTCACATTATTGATTAACCACATATGGTACAATGACCAAATGTGATGGACACATGGCTATTGGACCTACTGAATGTACCTACCAATGACTTCGCCTTGTCAAGGGTCGTGGAGGGAGCAATTGATAATTATAGGCCTGTATGCACTTCTCTTTCCCCACCCATATACCCCTTCGCTTAAAAAGGAGATTGTTTTTCACATTTGTTAATGATGGTGGTCGTCCGATCAAAGAACTGCCACTTCATTCAATCTATCGGCTTTTGACCACACCCAGTACTATTGCCTAATGAATGTTTGCTAAAAGTGATCATCATCATTTATAGCCTTGCCTGCAGCTGTGACTTCGTGGTTACGGTTGCTGGGGACTTCCCACACGAATGAAAAACATTGGACCTCGTGGTTATGACTCGTGACTTACCTTCACTCTTCAAGGATTTAGACTTATTACAGTTTTTTATTTTTCAGTATTTAATTTCATTGACCCTCAGATGACTTTTTTACCTTGGTCACAAGCAAACAGGATCTCATCTCATGCGTGTGTAAGGGTAAAATAGTGCAGGTGATCGTTTGTATGTCAAGTGTTGTGGGTTTTTTTTGATGGCAACAAACATCTTGCAGGGTTTGATATAGCTGAGTAAGGGGAACATGCAGGAAAAAGGCACAGGAATCACTACGCAGGTTGCGTTCTTGTTTCCAAAGGGATTTTGGAACTATGGCGGGGGGCGGGGGGGGGAGGGGGGGGGGGGGGGGGGGGGGGGGGGGGGGGGAGGGGTTCTCAGAAAAATAGATCAGCGAATTTGGTAAAGTACCATGCATACTGCCCAAAACATTGCCCGTTTCTAAAATAGGAAGGATGTGTTTGCTAAGGGTTACGCCATCCCCTGGCCCCAAGTTGTATCCCTGACTATCCAAATGGAGTGAATTGGCAAAAACTACTCCCTGCACAAGTTACACGTAGTAGACAGTGGGTACATGAGAATAATGCTACCCCATATGCCTTACCGTTCCTGCGTCCATACCATAGCTATATGACTGTCGTCGGAAAGAGCAAACTCCGTCAAACAGCAACATTTTCTGGCCACATAGTGAATGTCTTCCAAGGCAAAATGGTATTTGGTGGAAATAAGCAAAACGAAAATGATTAATTTTCAACGGCTTCATTAATCTCAACAAGGTTGGTAGCCGCAGTAGCGCCAAGGCTTCAGGAATTGCTATGATTTGTCAAGGACCAACACTTACTAGTCACTTTTCTGAGACACCTTTGCAAATAACATGTTTAAATCTTTTGGAAATATGCTTGTATCAACCCATCCATCTGTTTCGTATTTGAATTGATTTGCAAATGTTTCAAGATGTAGATTTTAAATTTTTACAGTGAACCCCTTGGGCCATTCCACATGGTAACATAGAATGTGTAATTGCACCAGTTCTGCAGAATCATTGATTCAGGTTCATGCGGGCTAGGGTTCCTCTCATGTCCTGCAGTGTAGTGTAAGATGTCTGACACAAAATTAGAGAGTATGCATTACATTGTGCAAAAAATATCGGACCCGTTCCGATACTTCACCCTCTTCAAACCACGGGGCTCGTAATAGTGTTGACCTACTTAACGATAGTAACTATTAGCCTAGGCTACATTAGGGTATCGCGGTTCAATGCTACAAGTCCCTGGTGCTCAAACTCTCGCTGCAAAGTTATGCTCCAAAAATCCGTGATTTCAAGGGGTCTATTGATCGCGATCTTTCGTAAAATCCAATCTCTAATATATTCATTCTGTAGTACACATGTTAAGAAGGAGAATGCTATGGTATCCATGAGATAATACGTAGTGACACTTTCGGGCCTGGTCGCCAATTGCCGGGTTTCACGTAAAGGTGCGGAAATTGGCACTTCCGGTTGGCTGTCGTGTTGACAATAATATCCACAGTAGCTAGAGCTAGATTACGAGGTTCTTCTGACTGAGTTATGGGAGGAATGAAAATGATCATGGGAAAAATGTCTAAACTTAAACGAAACTACCTCAGATAAATACAGTAATTTTGTGAAACATGCTATGAATAGAAGCACTTTTCGAGAAACCTTAGAATGTAAATTGAGAACAATCCAATCCCCTTCATAGCAGAAAGGCATTTTGTAGATTTAAACAAAACTAGTCCCTTATTTCTTTAATGACTTGACCTCAAACTGTCACAAGGTCCAAAGATTGCCCAGGGGTCAATGAAACATTGTTTCCAAGTTTATTGAGTCCACATTCCATCAGCATGACCGTTTAGGGGGCTATAATACTTCTTCTCACCAGATGTTACTGTTTGTGGGGAGGAGGAGATACATTTGTAAATTTTGCAAACATGGCTAATTGTGATGCTTCAATTGCTTTGACCGTGACCTTCACAAGGTCCGAACGTCCTAGTGGTCAATTGATCATTAGTCCAAGTTTGGTCAACATCAAGCAAAGATTGATCAATTGGCAGCCAAAAAGGAACTGTTAACCCAAAAATTCAATTTGGATCGACAGACAGGACAGCACAGAGATAATGACATGGGCGTCACAATAGCTCAACCAGCATAGCTGGTTTGAGCTGAAATATTGATGGATGAAAATTGTTGAATCATCATTCTAGATCACTACCAACTAGAATCCATTTCGTTTAAGATCACAGTTTTATCAAATATACAGGCTAACCTAAATGCAGTTATGACAATGTGCAAAACTCCTCTTCAGTGGCGCTAATCGTTTCCCCTAAAAAGAAAGTTTTCCCAGGGCGGACATTGACTTTATTTTCCACTTGCCTGAATGTAAGAATTTGTAATGACAGAGCCTTATATTGGTAATTGAATATCATCCATTGTTAATTAAGGGCAATCAATGAACTAAAGTATCTTGCCCTGACCAAACGTCCACTTGCCGTAGGGACGTGTGGGGCAAGTAAAATTTCATTTAAAGGTCATGGAGGCTCGCACGGTCCAAATCAGCGGGCATTTGCCGATTGCTGAAGTCCACGCGGGGAACACCACCAACGTGGCCAGAACCCCCGCTTGCTGAATAAGCTATTTGAGGAATGAACCGTAGTAAACAAACGAGTATGTCGCGTCGATAATATGAAGAGTAAACAAAACATTGGATGTGTATAAGCAATACTACACTGATGATGAGGTAGTAGTATATACGAACGACGTATCTTCCGAAGAAAAGAGCAAAGTATCAGAAATGTGGACGTTTGGTGGTCTGTGAAAAGAACAGTTAAGAACCTGTCGTTGGCGCGACCATTTCACGGAAAGACTGCTTACATTCTCATACTATCGTCCCAACAACGTGGGATGGAGGGGGATCGAATACTATCAGTTGCGGTTTTTTTGTCCGACGCGGTGTGTGCCGGCGACGGGACTGAGGGTTTCGCTCATAGAGAGGATAAGTGGCACTATATCTTCTCTATGGTTTCGCTCACTCAGCAAGTGGTTAGCAAGCTGAAGACGGGAAGTTACAGTAAGTAGTAAAGTTAGAGTGCTATCCTGAAGGCTAGCTGCACTGTGAAGCCTAGGCTGGTTTACTGTGGTGGCTGACTCATTCGGGTATGCTTAATTCTCAAGTCACTTTTTATCATGCTTCCAAAAAAGGGGTGGATTGGGCCATTCCTCCATTAGTGGCCGGTTTTAATTATCTCCCAAAGTTCCCACACAATTGATACAGTTGTTAGGAATAACCGAGATAATAAACCGCTCTAAAGTGTAGTTGGCGTGTTTGATGAGTCCTTCCCATAACAGCCTAATTTTTATGTCATATTATACTTTTGTGCTGCCAAATTGGTTATGGTGTTTTTTGTTGATCCTCAGATTTTGATTATAATCCGCCGTACCCTCGCCAAGGGTACCTTCCCTATTGAATGACCTGAACATGAACGGCTTGACCTCAACATTGACTGTAAAAATCCCCCACCACTCCCATTTTTGCCTGTGCTTCCTTGCCAAATCCATGGCATGTCTGTACCATCATGTCAGATATCTGATTTTTTTTTAAATAGGCACAGAGACCTTGGAGAGTGTGAAGGACCTGACCAGCACACCACCCTTCAAACGGGATTGTCAAGCCTCTCGCTGCATGGTATGAAGCCTCAGGTGTCGATGAAACATCGGGGCGTTCTCAAGGGCTTCAAGTGAATCAGTCCATCATATCCCAAGTAGCAAAAAGATGACCTTCAGTTACAGAGGCATTTGGAGCAGGTACGTGGTCTGGGTTTCATTCAAACATGAAATTCAGGGTCACATGAGGTCTTCAATGAATCTGATTGCATTATTTATCCACAATTTGTTCAATCCAGAACTTGGTACAGTTCACCTTCGGTCCCCAGAAATGGACATAAATTGGGTTCAGGAGGTCACTCAATGTGCCTGATTTCAGTGTTTGAATTAATTTAGGCAAATTCCATTTTTAACATTTTTGTTCACTCTTTGCGACCTTTATGATCAGGTTGATTGGAAACATATAAATGCAAATGAGGACACCACTGAGTGGCAAGACCAGCGGTTCATGATCCCACTTTCGCGGTTCATTGAAATCATGTTATCTGTACAAAATAGGGTGTGGAACCGAGAAGGGGCATTTCAATTATCCTTTTCCATTTCAGGGGGTTGCTAACTTGGAAGAAACTCCTTGGAAGATGGACAGTCTTCTTGATCTGCAAGCAGTGGGACTCTGGGTGGGACGCCTACAGCCACTGTTCAACCCCCCTCCACTACTCACTGCTGCTTCTGTTCACCCGGACAAGATGAGGCCATCAACCGGAGCAGGGTTCAAGGAGTGAATACTTGGTCGATGTGTACGAAAAATTGGGACACATGTTTATTGACTCAATGTATTTTGTGGGCTCAATTTTGAGGGATTTCGAGACCAATTTTAACCCCTGAACCATGTTTTCGGATGCTGAAAGGTCAAATGACTTTAAAGTTTATGTGGTTGTTGTCCCAATTTGTGATACCCAGCATCTAATTGCCTTCAAGAAAGATGTAAACATCAAAAGGTACATATCATAGGCCCTAATACAATAGGCACATTCGTCTATTGGCAGTTGCCCACCTTGACCATCACAAAGGTCTTTATCGAGTTATGATGGACTGTCTTATAGTTTTAATAATGCCAATACTCGACCAGAGTGTACTGTAAGCTGTCATTTCTTTATGCTGTATTGAAGTGAACCGAAGGACATATGAGAGTCATGAAGAATTAGTTTTACACAATACTGAATTGAGTCAACTACTCGGCTTCATTCCTCTCTTGCTTTCAACTTGTTCCATTGAAAGTTTGATCACTCACTTGATTGGTGCATCAGCCCCATTGATGCACGCGATGAATGGGGTGGACACATTGCAGCAGCCTGAAATAAGTAAGGTCGGTCCACCTTGCTGGTTCTTGGGGAGTTATCTTTGGGGGTATCCTCTCCATATTCTGGCGTGGGCTACCGCAGAAAACTCTGGTTCATCGGATTAGTTCTCCCATCACATCGTCCGATTGACCCCAGAATTACAAATCCACATATAGTACTTGCGCCTGACCAAGGGCGGTATTTATTCCTGATTCAATTTATACCTGTGCTACGGGAGGTCATCAGAGGTCAATTTAAACGTAAGTTATGCACCTTTCCAATTTTCTTGCTGTAATCAAACATGGGCATATGAATACGACGGTCGTCCCCACCACCTTGCTTGTCATTTCATATCGTACATTAAATTTGGGGATTTACCATCATTGGCCGTAGAGTTGATAATAATATTGCGCAAGCTTTCATTGCACTATCCAACATCGTTATAACCATTCTCAAAGCGCTTCCAAGTCTACACCCTGATTCTGGCATTAGAACAGCTTTCCCAGAAGTTGTTGCCATAAAAGCACAGGGTGTACTCAAGTTCCTCACAGTCCCCAATTATCGCCTGGGTGGAGTGAGCCATTGAAGAGGGCCTTCAAGACACCCGATAAGCTGAGGGTCATAGGTGTCCACGTTTCATACAAACTGTGTCTGTTCCAAGTATCGAGCGGAAGATGGGAGAGTGGTATCATGACACCTTTACAATCCAGCATATCCGGTTGCGAATTCCACATCACCGAACGCTTTTCCCTAGGTGGGCCTGGCTTGTTCGGGGCAGTTACGATGAGCGAGTCTTGGTCTTCACTTCATGAGGCTCCGCTGTGATCAGTGGATTTTCTGGGGTTAATGGATTGTTACGGGTATTTTGCAATACGTCTGTCGTCGGCTGTGACATCACGTTGAACTTGAACTTCCCGCTCCTCCATTCCGAGAAAGTTGGTCGGGCCTGGATTTTCACCGATATCCTTTCGGATTGGGACGTAAAAATGCAGTCGCTGGGAGCAGGTTGGATTGATTACACCCCCGCCTCGTTATATCATCTGCAGCACTAGTCAAGAAGAGGAGGCGAGTTAACGCCGATGTTCACCTACGAT
>JAODTK010005466.1:0-14506 GCA_026419785.1 Sclerodactyla briareus | reverse complement strand
TTGCACTAACGTTAGTCTTTCGGTTATCCCAGCGTCAATCAAGGTCCACATCACCTGCAAATGAACCCTCCGCAACAACATTGTCACAGGAAAAATGTGACCCGTAATTTGAAATCTGCTATAAAAAGAGGAACTATCTTGTTGATCCAGTCTCAGTTATCGCTAAAGTATCTAAGGAATGCGAGGCCTAAAACATAACCGCCCCCCTCTACTCGAGGTTGTCCCATGTGCATAGATAGTTTGCCCACTGCATTCATGTGCCCAGACATTGTCATTAACCGGAGCCACGATGCGTTGACGCTTGCTACACAGTCTAGCCCAATGGTGTCTTGTAAATAAGCACTGCATCTCTTCCTATGGGGTGCCGGAGCACCCGTGCATTGTAACCACCAATGTAATACCCAAGGTTATTGCAATTGAACTAAAACCTGTCAAACAAAATGGAATCCCCTAATATTAAACATTGAAAATTGATGTAACCGAAGGGAAGGTACGTAGTGACTGACATAGCATTATTCATATATGTGATGGATACAGGATAAAAAAAAAAACACCCAGATAAGATGGGACATAATTACTGAACGAGTGGTACAGATAATGGAGGTGAGATAATCTCACCAGGAGAGTGGAGCCAAGACGAAACAAAATTTACCAATTTAATTATAAAGGCAGGTAAGTAATCATGCTCTCATTCGTTCAGAGGTAGTACGCTCCCCGGACCATTCTCCATTCACCTCCGGAAAACCTCAGCTTTTCATCTCTGTGGAAGCGTCTGTACTCTAGACCTCCACCTCTTTTCCGCCAGGTCTGCGCGGGCGAGGGTCGTCGGGGAAAAACCACCTGTCCTTCAAAGGGAGCATGCAAAGACAGACGTGAACTCATACTCCCTCAGAGATGAGTTCATTATGCTTCACTGCTGATTCTGAGAAAAAAAATGCGGTGACCACGATTGATAAAAGAAACACAATGAGCACACTTAGTCGATGCAAAATTACGACAACTGGGTCATTACAAAGTTAATACACCTAAAACGTGCAACGGCGAAACTCAAATTATTGATATTGTATTCTTCAAGGAAAAAGTGCCACCTGTTCATTGAAATGCATAATACCAAATCGATCCCGTGAGAAAAAGTACAAACAAAGTAATTAAATTCAGGAAGATTTATAGCCTGCGGATTTGGGGCAGGATGACATCCTCGCTTCATCCGTGGCAAATCAGGATGACTGCATGAGCAGACAGAAATCGATATCTAGACTCTACGACGGGACCATGGAAATTATATTTTCGATTTCCACTTGCCAAACTTTGGTGAAATTTCTGTTCAAGGTGATTTCATTCAAAAGACACAATACTGAGAAATACATTTATTAATGATGTTTGTTTGGGGTGGCCTATGTTTAATTTCAAGGCAACCGACGTGCTGACTATGGGTGTGAGAAAGTTGAATAACCATTACATTAAAGGAGAACAAACAGTTGCTACGTATTTACAGAACATGTATAATAACAACATAGTGTAGTGAAAGATTGCCTAAACGAAGACGGATCTCCGCGCCCGTTTGATACCTCCAAACGGGCGTTTGGTGCATGAACTTTCCTTTTCACTTATATTTTGGTATAATAACAGCATTCATCTCCTTGGAAGCAGAATCTAAAACAAGTTGAAGCGGGAGCAACGGGTGACACAGAAGAGCTATTAAAAAAAAGATATATGTCCAGCATTGTTTATTAGCCGGTTGAGGCGGAATGTATTACCATTTCCCAATTCAATTGCCAAGTGGAATTTAGCATTTCCAGATGTGGCAATCAAGTGGATATCATTTTCAAAATCCAGCAATATCAATAAGAGGAAGCAAACTAGGGTATTTAACCAAATTGCTCCATAGATCATTGGTACGAATTCCGTTCTTGTTCGCATGAGCAAAGTGCAACATGCAGCTTGTAGTTTGTAAAGAGCATGATGTAACCATTGAACATTTGTTTGGCAGTGTGCAGCAAACCTCCTTCCTCTATACTGAATGTTAAACAGCTATGTTGGTGTCCAGTTTGTTTTCTATAAACAAGACATGTTTTTCGGCTATTAATTGCTCTCAAAAACAACCTACAATCTTCTAATTTTATATAAAGATTATATATACAGAGTAAACTTGAATCGAAAACGCCCCTAAGTTATGAATTTTATCAAAAATTTCAGCTTCTCTTAGAGTGGAAAGAAGTAGTCTGGTTACGAGACAAAAACCCCCAGATCCCTTTGGAGTCATACAAAACTGTATAAAGCCATAATCGTTCAATATTCAAATAACTTGTGCATCGAATGGCTGCACAGTCTTTTAAAAGTAAATACCCTACACTTCAGTAGATAAAATTTCCTCTCGGCATTGCAGTGGTTTCGGTACCGGTACAGATGCAGTATTGTCAAGAAAATATACGTTTCTTTACTGTACTGTGCAAATAAAGATTTAGTATTTGAGTGTTTGCTCCCTAATATCTTTCCCCATACTAATATGGAATATATATATAATATGTTATTCTGTACAGTGTTTAATTCAATGTATAAGAGTCAATAACATGACGGGAAAAAAAAAACAAAAAAACCCAGCCATCACGCTGTGGAAAAGTTTCAGGAAAACCTTCACATTGAAAAGTAATATTTAATTGACTCGACAGCATGTACGCGTATCTCTAGGAGACTGCCTGCTCCGGGCAGCTTAAACGGGGGTGTGGTGTGGATAATTTATTCATATGCTGTTTGAATGCATTATTGACTTGCAATCGTGAGATAATGATACCCAAAAAATACGTATATACAATTCTAATATCGTTCATGTTAGAGGTAAAACACGTTGATAACACACGGTTTGTAGTGTGGTTGAAATTCGTTTCCTGGGCACCAAGTGGTACACACTGTTATATATATATCCTATCTTATAATATATATATATATATAGTATATATATTAGATATATCTATATATATATATATAATTATATTATATAGATCATAGATATATATAGATATATAAATATAATATTATATTTATGATACCACAACACATTACAACCGTCGTGTTATCAGTGTTTAACCTGTCAACATCAACGATATTAGAATTAAGAATTCTAAAACTTATATGATTTAGATTCTCATCAATGTCCGGATATGCTTCGCTCTGGATGTGTCACATATTATGTTAACAAAAATCGTTGTGTTTGGGAAGAGAAAATGCACCATTTCATTACTAAATTCAACATTTCAAATGAAAACTTCGTGCGCTGTGAACACTCATGAATGGCCTGTCCAGGAAAAGCATGTCACAAACATTGACAAATCGAAAATACAACGTTGTGTGAAATAGCAACCAGGTCAGTCAATATTGATTCAGACATCGGGGACGCCCCGCGGATTGCCGCCACATTATTCGAGCGTGTATGCATGTCTACTATAATTCCGTTTAGACCTGTCATCCTCTGCGCCAAACTCTGTCAATGTACGGGGGCTGACCTGTATCTCACGTACACTAACGTCTTATTATATTATTATGGTAGTAGTAGTAGTCAGTAGTTTCGCTGTTATTCTACTTAATGCGGTCTTCATTATAGAGGCAATGATGGATTATTGAAAGTCAGTAAGAATTCACGGAAATGACGACTGAATTTTGATATATATATGCACTTTGTGTACCCAAAAACTGCTAGTGACAGCGGAGTTATCTAACAGAGAACTTCTAAAGCCTGCCTCACAATGTACAGAATTTGGTGACCGCAAGGCTTGCGACCCAGCTCACGGTCATTCTCACGGTTTCCGTTCGAATGGTAATTTTTCAGAATTCCGCAAGACCCGTTCAGTTTGTAAGCCAAATTTATTTTTTCAGTATTTTCGGTCTACAGTAGGATGGATAAAGATAGCTGAACGGACGGACATCACGTACTGATGGATGGACGGAAAGAAGACTGCTGGCAAACAGACAAATAAATGTGTATATTGCAACTTCAAAGAGGATCTTCGGACAATATTAAAAACGACAAATTTTCTGTGATATCATGCTAATTGGACAATTTTCCTACTCCGCTCGATTAAAACAAATAGGGACATAGTTTTAGGTAAAATTGGGTCACCACAAGTGGATACACTGCAAGCGCATTAATTTCATAACAATGAATTGATGCAGTTATCTGCCATCTCAATAGTTATCTAAGCACACCAACCGCGCCAACTAATACCACAGAACTTTTGCCCGTAGACCATATTACGCTGACTGATATCTCTTGGCATCAATGATCAGCATTATACTGCCTGAATCGAAGAAAGAGTTACTGGGAAACTGAAAAGAAGGAATTGAAAAATAACAGACTAAACCAGACATTTTAATCACAAGAGTTGGAAATGAAAGTTGACGAGAATGATCAACAATTCCGGAGCAGACCAATAGAAAATTGAGCAAAAGGGCTAAAAGAGTATTTCAAGTACAATTGACGAATGTTGGGTACAACGAAGGAACTCGATTACAAAAGTTAACACTTTCAGGGAAACAGCTTCGCAATGTTCTCAACATCAGATTAGAGGCTATGCAAACCCTCAAACCGGGGAGCGAGAGAATAGTTCAAAACGGAACGAACCTGTGACTTCGAGCGTGTCGTTTTGGGGACCCCCGGTGAGAAAATTCCAAGAGGTGCCTTCACGTGAGTGAACCTCAAGAACGATTATTCATGTGAGGAGTTTGACCCAAATGTCGTATGTTGAAGCTTATGGCCAAACCATGGGTGTGAGCCCTGCTGTTCCAATCTTAGACAAATTATTGGCCAGTTTAAGCCAGTCGTTGTTTGTGCACAGGAATATTGTTTGCCAGATCAATGCTGAAACATTTGTCATGAGCAAATAAATATATAACCAGTGGGTACCAATGGTTGCCAGGAAGTAATCACAAGTCCTTCTTTTACAACGAATTTCAACCACATACCCACATCTACAAACCGTCCGTGATCACGTGGTTGACCTGTCTAACATAAACGATATTTACATTGTAGATACGTATTTTTGGTGTATATATGTATATACACAGTGTTTCTAATTCACATGATTCATTTCAAAGCCAGCATATGGAATAAATAGCAAACACGCCGTGTAGACTTGCTCCGCGAATGACGTCCGCGGAGAGATACGTGTACATGCTGTCGGAGTCAATTAATATTACTTTCAATGTGAAGTTTCCCGGACTTTTCATTCACATGGCGTGCGTGATTCTGTTTGACGAATGCAGGTCATCCGATGTGCCACGGAGGGGACGGGGATAGCGAGGATGTCATCCTTCTAAATCCGCAGGCTATAAATCTTGATTTAATTACTTTTAATATACTTTATTCCACGGGATCGATTTTTGATTATCCATTTTCAATGACAGGGCACTTTCCTTGAAACGATACAATATCAATAATTGAGTTTCGCGTTGACGTTAGGTGTATTAACTTTGGTATGATCCAGTTGTCGTATTTCGCATTCGAATTAAGTGTGATCATTTGTTTCGTCGTATCAATCGTGGTTGCACCGATTTTTTTCTCAAGAATTCAGCAGTGAAGCATAAGAACCGTCTCTGAGGAGTATGAGGGTCACGTCTTGTCTTTGCATGCTCTTGAGGACAGCGTGTTTTCCAGACGACCCTCGCCCGCGCAGACCTGGCGGAAAAGAGGTGGAGGTCTAGAGTACAGACGCTTCACACGAGAGGAACAAAGCTGAGGTTTTCCGGAGGTGAATGGAGATGGTACGGGGAGCAGTATACCTCTGACAAAGAATGAGATCATAGATTACTTACCTGCCTTTATGAATGTCTAATTTGTTTAAATTTGTTTCGCTTTGGTCCACATTCCTGGGGAGCTCTCTCACCTCCAGTATTGACCACTCGTTCAGTAAATAATGCCCATATTATCTGGGGGTTTTTTTATCCTGTATCATCATCGAATTTTGAATAATGCTATGTTCAGTCACGTAAGTACCTTCCCTTCGGTTACATCAATTTTCAATGTTTTTCATATTAGGGATTCAATTTGTTTGACAGGTTTGAGATCAATTGCAAAACGGGGGTGATTACAATGGTGGTGACATGCAAGGGTGCTCGGCATGCCCATATTGAAGTGAGTGCATGCTGCTATTTACAAAGACACCATTGAGACGTAGACTGTGTACAAGAATCGTCACGCATCGGCCTCTGTTAACTGACATGCTGGGCACATGAATGCAGTGGGCAAACTATCTATGCACATGGGACAACCTCGAGTAGAGGGGGCGGTATGTTTTTTTTTTAGGCCTCATTCCTTAGATACTTTAGGCGATAATGATACTGGATCTAAACTAAGATAGTCCTCTTTTTTAGCAAGATTTCAAATACGGGTCACATTTTTCCTGTGACAATGTTTTGCGGAGATCTTAATTTGCATTTGATGTGGACCTTGATGAAGTGGAGTGACCGAAAGACTAACGTTAGTGACAAGAGGAGCAGTCATGCTCTTCAGGTCGAAGTAAAATTTTTGATATCTGGAAGTAGGGACCCTTAATATTTTACTTGAGTCCACAGCTATTGCAATTTGCAGGCAAACCTTAGGAAGTTTAACATTCGAGAGCAAACAATTTTTTTCAGTGCTCTCCTTGATCGTATTATTTGAGTCTGATTCGTTAACAGGTAATCCGACGTCTTATTGTGAAGAGGATGAATGTCAGTGGACATCAAAACAGGTGGTATAAAAATCGATTGGACGGAATCTTGTTAGCTCTAGAGAATGGGAAAACGTAGTGTGGAGGAATCAAGGGGTATCTCCAATTTTTTAACGGCATCATTGGCGCAGTCTACAACCGAATAATGAGGGCATGGTATAGATGATGGCCAAGCATAATTTAGATGGGATCCGATCAATTTATACCATTCTCCAGGCCTCTGGCTATAATGATCTATTGCCTTGTTTCGCTAATCTGTATGTCTTCAATACAGAGAAAGATCTTTCCGTATATGGACGGGGAATGCGGAAAGAATGTGAGATTGCTGGTTGTTGTCCCCATGGTACAACCACCAGGCAGTAATGATTTCAGAAGAAATCTGCAAAGCCTCTGTATTCCATTAGAAGCTTCGTTGTGAATGCATCAACCACGCTTTGATCCACATAGAGGGTCCAGTTATACTTACAGTTTTTATTCGTGAGCATGATACATATCCTCTCTTTGGAAGAAATTATTTGTCCAATTTCTCGTTGAACTGATTATAAAATTGTACATGGTATGCAGTCGTTTGAAAGATATTTTCAGGGTATCATCGAAAGGTGTTGTACAAATATATTATGGGAGAATGACGTTTCGTATTACCTCACGACAAAGTGGCACAGTTTATTTGCGTCATCGACTCCGAAGAACGTTTTACCAGGACCCTACGATTTATTTTGTTGAAGAGAAACAGAGTTGTTCTAACAAATGTATTTGTTCTGTAAATTCGATACGAGCAAAATCAAAATTACGGTGGGGAATGAGGTTAAAGTGAGAGACTGGGGACCGGGATGGGGAAATATGTTTCTTGTTCATTTTATTTGCGTTATGGAGGAAAGAGGTTTTCTTGGTTATTATAATCGGAACCGATATTGTGAATAATCCAGAACGCATTTATTAGTAACGTGTTTTCGGCTTGTGGCTTGATGAATTGTCAAACTTCTGAGGGAATTGAATACTTTTAAAAGACCGAATGTCTTATCATCAGTTGTAGCTGTAGTAAGCTTAACATTAATTCTTATTACTCTATATTTTGGGATCATAAAGCTATTGAGATAATAAAAAAATTACCTTTTATAGTTGAAAAATGAACGAGAAAACATTAAGTGTTGTGTGCCTTCTGTAAGGACTCAGAAATAATTAGAACACTGTGGACGACTGACGGCATTATGATCCATTTTTGTACTGATTAAGCTAGGTCTGTATTTTGCACTGATTAAGCTGTGTGAGTTTTCACAGATTTTTATTATTTAGCAATGTACTGACAAGCGCTTTATGTGGGAGGAGTTATATATGAAGCGAGAAGATACCCGATAGCAAGTAGATCCGTCGTAAAATAAAAATTATTACTTGCACCTAGCTTGCGTCTACTTTAATAAATCGATGTTCTGTACGCTGGAAGATATCTGGTCCTTATCATAT
Organism: Sclerodactyla briareus; assembly: GCA_026419785.1. Lineage (NCBI taxonomy): Eukaryota > Metazoa > Echinodermata > Holothuroidea > Dendrochirotida > Sclerodactylidae > Sclerodactyla > Sclerodactyla briareus. The sequence continues at coordinate 6,344 of JAODTK010005466.1, read as the reverse complement.
TCTGGAGATAAGGTCCGAAGTTCATGTTTTAGCGCCGTATTATCTGCTGTTTCATGCAAACATGGAAGGGACACAAACACGAACATTCGTATTGTCTATGTCCTTCATCAGTTACGTGACATTTGATACTCTAAATCTAGTACGATAGCAAATATAATATTGCACGTTATTTAGAAGTAAGAAAAACTGGCAGCAATCTGCTCTGGGTTCTATCACATTCCATCGTTTCCGTTGATCCCGTACCGTCACGCTGGATCTGGAAAAAACGGTTCACTCCCAAAGTATGTATAGTTCATGTTAATGTTCTTTGCGGATGATTAATTACCGGTGTTCATGATATCCATAATTCTGATGTAGAGCCAATTTATTTTGAAATATTGCTATCGTCGGTGAATTGGATGACAACTAGCTAGTACCAAGTAGTATGTCTGTCATAAGAAATGACGAACGAATGAACAAGCAACGAAAAAAGTGCCTGATTGAATATTCTTTAATATCTGATTATAAATAGTCAATTCCCGCTACGCTCAAATCGTCTCGTTTGATCTTACAGTGTTGGACTTTTCGCCATGGCATATATCAACATATGGATGGGAGAGAGGACATTTTGTTAGAACCCTCTTTGTGGATTTTCCAAGCGTTAAACACCATGGTTCGAACAGGGCCAGCAGAGGCCAAAATGGATTGTCAGAAGAACGGCCACAGCGTATCATCAGTATAACTCGCCGCAAGACCGTTCAAGCAGGTTACCAGAGTACAACCCATAAGATAGCGGCGCCTGCAGGTGGGACCGACACTTATTACCATATTTGTTGTTTACCACTATTGATCGGGCTGTTGTGTGATACTCAAACAAACCTCCCAGGGTTTTCGGCCGTCATAATTTTCAAACTCTTAATACCATGAACGGTAAGTCCTTGGGCTAAAAGCTGTTTCTGTCTTCAATAATTTCAAATATTTTAGGGAAATGTGGTAAAAAAATAGACTTGTAGTGGACTTTTCATGCATTGTTCGCTTGTAATACAACGAATCGCCCCCTGCGTTAATCCGGTCATTTCTTATTCAATGCAGTTTGAGTTCCTCTAATCTCTGGACGGGCTGCAGTCACAGCTGATGTCTCCATATCCTGAAGTCGCTTAAGTGGAAAGTGCGCCATTAAACCTCACGAAACCGGACGCAACCAAAAGGAAGCATCGCGACAAAACTTGCTACTGTATTTCTCTCATCTAACATACGTACGCTTCTATAGTAGCAAACCAATGTAACCGAGGAATTTTACACTTGAGGGCGAGTTTAAAATTGATGGATTGAAAGGACCTCTATGGTGAGACTTTTACCGGGCATATGAGAGTAGTAGTAAAAATTAAGTTGAATGAAAAGACTAGGCAAAATCAAAGTCTTTTTCCCAGCTTGATATTGAGTCATGACTTTTTAGGACACGAAAAACGGACAATCGTGATTATCCTATCTACAATCGCAACATTAACAAGAGAGCAATCCTAGGTGTTGCAGAGTCTCATCGACACATGTGGAACTATCAGGCGTTTCTACCTGATACTATTTCGCGAGTTGCGAATGGACAGAATTCATCAAAATATGTTTAAAAAAGCGTCCCCAAAAAATATCCATGTTCATAGAAATTTCAGGAAAGTTACAGAGTAAATGCTGGAAAACCATGTTTGCTTGCTTTACCAGTCTTCCAGGGAAAGCTTTCAGTCCTTCCAATCTTTAAAAATACTGAAGACAGAACAGATTTTCCAGAAATCAAATTTCCCCCCCCCCCTAAAATCCCACTTGGGGTAAGTTTTGTCTGTTTGTGGTTGCATGAGAAAAGTTGACTTGTGCCATTTACAGCTTGCAAGTTAAACGTGTTATCAGCACTTGAAATCACTCCAATTTTCTATTGTCTCCTGAATATGTGTTTTGTGATCTTTAGGCGTGTGGCGAAATTCTACTATGTCAGCAGGTTCAAATAGAGAGATTTGCGAAAAGATCCTCGAAAATTGACAGAGCGCACAAACCACAACACACATACAAACAACGACACGAACACAGCGAAAACACAAACGGAAAACTATCGCGATTGCACCTCATTTGCTGGTTCACCCGGCACACATGAACCCCATAACAAGTAACCTCATGGGATAGTACCTAACCACACTATGGTTACCATAGCAACCGTTGCGATCCGTGCTATGGCAACTAGCAAACAATGGGATAGGTGAATGACTTACGACTACAATATCTTATCCGGCCTTTAGGCCGAGTTGAGATAAAATAACCCTCCAAAATACTTAAAGATGGATTGTCGTTCGCTAGCGTCCAGACGAAAAAAAGCGACGGCGAATTTTACATAAAACGTTCGACAAAAGTCGAATGGCAGCACAAAATCGGTATATCGGGATCACATACTTTCAAAATTAATGCGCCATGCACTGCATGCACACAGTGTAGTAGCACAAAGCAAAATAAAACCTCGCCCAAAAAGCTTAGGAATGGTCGTCAGATTTAAGAAGAAAAAGCCACCTTACTTGGACGACAATCATCTTTAAATATCCCTTCAAACTCCAAAAATCCAAAAAACAGTCAAGTGTTACTAACAAGATATATGCGATCCGCTCATCAGATTCGCTGTAGGGTTTGCGTGGGTTGCAGAAGAAACATGTGCGTGTACATTTAGGCGCGTATAACATTGCTCGATTCAAAAATGCAATGATGTTATTTTCACTCGAGAATCAGCAAAAAACAAGCATCAATTTGATGCTGACTAGCTTATGTTGTATTTTGCAGAGAAAAGAATGAACAATGGAGCCACCGCGAATGGACCCAAATCAGAATAGATTCCGTGTATATAACAACAAAAATGGCACTATGCGTAGTGATTTCTTGCCAAATTCCAACTTCTGAAACAGAAGGAGACTTTCGAGATTCCCTGACTATCGGAATATTTATAAGCCGGGAAATTGCAGAAATACCAAACACATGATACCTTGTGCCTATAATCCCTACTTCCAAAATGGTAGTGGTTTTAATCTGCATGTGGTAATGAGCAACCACAATTACATTGTGGATAGAGGGTATTATTCAGAAGCTTGGACTGAAAAACATATGGACTAAAGATAATGGTTATCACTGTCCAATATCGAAGCCTTATATGGGAGTGGGTACATGGAAAGTTAGGAGAGTGCGTTTTGAAAATGGCCGTAGGCAACGTGGATAGTACTTGCAAAACGTTGAACCACGGGGCTATGAACATATCAAACCGTTTCGAGGACCACATTCACTGTGTTGTTAGGAGAATCTGTCGTATTAACGAGGCAACTGAGAAGCGTTACGGATGGCTAGAGTGGCCAATCGACTGAATGAGTTTCACTAAACAAAATTGCCAGTTTTATGATGTGAAATGAATAAGAGGATAGCTGTAGGGTCAAAAGCATCACACTGTGAAGGGAGTTTCAGAAAATAAACCAAGAAAGGTACCTTCCAAAACCGTGTTGGATGCTAAACACCAGTCCATCAATATAGTGATCATTACTAGCCCCCCGAGAGTAAGCGGGGTGTCAAATTATCGTTCAGAAGAGTGTGTAAACTCATGAAACACTGTTGGTTTTGGAGTATTTCAAGATCATATCACAGGCGCTTTTTAATACTGATTGCGGCCGTGAAAAATGTCGAGTCGTTGTTGTTTCAGTTTGAAATCGAAACGAAACATTAGTAGCTATGGTTAGTTATATGGGCCTGGGATTTTACATGTGGGGCGTAAATAAAATACGGTTCGGAGTCAGTATTTACATTTTGTAGCCGAACAGAGAGGCGTGTGAAATACCTTCTGTTCTCGTGGTCAACAATTAGTACGTGCTATTGTGCAAACAGGTTTGCTCAAAGTTGGCATCGAGACTAATACTCCCCCAGAACAACGAGTCAATGAGCCGTTATAGTTAAGTTTTTGTTTTATGTTTCGCAGTGTCGTTCTAGCTTTGCACGTAAATTTTGCGCAGGTAACTTGCAATGGAAGGTAGCAAAAGTCGTCCTGAGCTGATGGTTCGGGTTTGACCGGAGCGTCAAGTTGTAATTGTAATCCTAATCCAGCATGAAGTGCGAAACTTAACCCGGCAGGAGACCATTTTTGTCAAACCAGGGTTTTCTCCAGGATAAGCATTCAACGGGGCAGGAGCGGGGGCAAACACTGTTTTATTTAGTATGGACTTAAATGTATGCCGGGCCCGAGTGGGTCCCATTCAGGCGTCACTGTTTCCGCAATATATTAAATGCAACGTATGGAATTCATTTGTGGTCATCAGGAACAAGCCGACTGGTTAAACTCCCTGTTTCCTTCTTACAACTGTCCGTAATATCCGAAACAAAGTAATATACTGTATACGTTATAGCCGACATAGATCTGAGTCAAACAACTGATTCACACCTGTTAATTAGATTAAAATGGTGAATAAAATTCGGAACTCGGAGTCCAATTCTGCTTGCTCCGACGTATGCAAAAATAGTCTGTCCGAAATTAAAATGGCCGCGGGTGGGGTGTATAGAAATGAAAAGTGGTCCCAAGACAAATCGCCCCATGCTCGAAGCGCGAAGATCAGCGGAAAACTTGTTGGTAGAATTTCGCCGTATTCCGAAATGGCCGCCGGGTGGGTCGTACGGGGAGAAAACGAACGTGTATTCAAAATGATCGCATTGCTTCACATGCCAATATGAAAAAAACTCAGGTTCGTAGAAACCAAATCCCAAAAGGCCGCCGTCAGAGCAGTCGCGCGACGCCCATTGTTTCTCCGTTCGAAAGTTTCATCACGCGATATGTGTGCACAGTTTAAAAAAAAACACCCAATGTCAATCTGCGAGAAATGATTTCGCAAAAAAAAAAAATTGCAGCGGGGTGGGGTTATATGGGCAAAAAACAAGAGTGGTCTTCAAACGATCGCATGCTTTCTTTAAAACGCGCAAATCAGCGAAAAAAAACTCGTGCACTTTTTGGACTAATCAAGATTTTCACAGACGATCATGTTGTGCAAATTTCTATGTGATCCGACAAGGACATTGGGAGTTAAGTTATATACAAGCACTCAATTCGTTCGTTGAAATCCAAGAATGGGCCGGCCGCCCAGAGTGGTCCGCGACGCCCCATATTCGGACTTCACTCGAGGATTCGTGAGGGCGATGTGTGCAAAGTTTCGTGTCAAGCGGCATCGGACATTGTGTTATGCTATGGTCCCAAATCCAAATTCGGCCTGTTCGGCGGCCGGCGGCTTATTTTTAGCAAAATTGTCAGGCACAGCGGAGACCGCCCGGGCAACGCCACGTTTTTAGTGGAATCGCTCGGTCGCGCTGAAATTTTGGGCGGAGTAAAAATTCCAGCGGTGCCTGTCAACTTTCCAATCGCCCGTCCAAATACGCGATGACGGGCGGTCGCCGTCGCAAGACGAAGGCGATTTATGTCAAAACTCGGAAGTTGCCAGATCAAAGGGTGCCGAGCGGTCGCCGCTCGTTCGTCGCTGGATGATCGGTCGTTTCACGAGCGGCGGGAGCAAAACCGGCAGGCGTATGGGCGGCGCTGCTCGATTTGCCCCAGGCGATGCACGTGCCATGGATGGTTATAAGGACAGATCCGGCGACCCGAAGGAAGGACTCAGAGTCTTCCGGGTTTCTCTTCCCGAGCTCAATTTGAGCTGTTTCGTATTGGCCATAGAGGGTCCCGGGCAAATCCACGGCCCTCACCCACCACCTTCTTCTCTGCGAGGAGTTCCGCAGGTATTTCATTTCTAGCCACCAGGGCCCACAAGCAAGAGATGATGGTAACGGGCGTATGCCACTCTTTAACTCAGCAAGGCAGGTGCTGGGTTTGATGGATATCCGGTCGTAGTAGCGGCATTGTTGACTTCTTGGATACAGGGATAAAAGCATTGGTTGTTGATAGGCTACCCACGCGCCCGTGCGAAACGCTGCGCGTACGCCGACGGGATCGCAGATGCGACGATCACTGACAGGTGGCCGGTTAGGATTTCTTGGAAGTTGGTGGGCTGATGTCTAAATTTCATCGGTGCCCCGAGAAGGCTAACAAATCGGTCGGTTGCCCGCTATAATTTGTGACCGTAGCATTAGAGAGTTATTGCCTTAACAAAAAAATCTTCTGGCGGACGCGGAGGGCGGCGGCGGAGACGACGTTGCCAAAACCATAATATAAACATACTGAGTTCAATTCCAGACTATTTACGGGATGCCTTCAGTTGTACCTAATGAATACAAGGTTGTTTGATATGCGGATGGCGAATCTAACCCCGAAGGATGAAGGACATTGGAACATTGTGGGGAATGGAACACAATACTACAGGTTC
>JAODTK010005465.1:0-163264 GCA_026419785.1 Sclerodactyla briareus | reverse complement strand
ATTATTCGGTGAGGCGGGTAGCCTATTGCCTGTGGAATCATTGAAGAGCTATCGTGTCTGGTTGCAACTGGTCCCACACAAAGCGACGGCGGCCGTTCGTATGAGTCACGATGTAAAAGCGCCCCAGAGCGATTCGATATTAATACCACGAGGCAAGTCTTGTCGTGACGTGATGTGAATGGCATCGTCTATTATTCGATTGGTGTTGTCAGACGCATGCCCTTCCGAGTTTGTCCTCACTTTCGATAATTTAGGTGCTTAGACATTCATTTGTTATCTAACATTTCTAATGGCATTGGGATGTTCCATGATATGACAACAATTTCGTAACCTGAGTACCTGCAAACTCTGCAGAACAGAATCTTATAGACGTCATATACTTCCAAGCATGAGCGCTTCCCGACAAAATTCCTTGACAAAAATCGTTGACAAGGACCCTAGCTCAAGATACTCAGACATTCATGTTTTTGAGAAAATTATAGGCCTATGGGAATAAAAACTTTCTCTCGCTTTCGATGATATTGTACATCCTGATGCCTAATATCAGGGCGGGAAATAGCGTGTCTGTTAAAGACGCAGCAGTGATCATGATAAGCCCAATTCATCACCTACATAAAGTATTGAAAATAGTAATCTGAAATATCGCCAAAGTGAAGAAGGACCGCTCAAGAATTACGTGTCGAATGAAATGTTGGCAAATGGAATTTTGTAACCGACGGGGTAGTGGTAGTACAGTACATGTCTGTCTTATTTGCGCGAAATTTCCATATTGCACATCTAATCTAGGCCAGTTGGGTGAAATATCTAGTTGAATGAGAATGAGACTTGGGTCCGCCGTTTCCACTGCCGGACCGAGAAATTTGAACCTTTTCACAAATTGGTGATCACCAGTAAAATGATACGGTCAATATCATTATTCAAGTACGACTGATAATATCGACCTCTTGATCATGTCCCAGGACCGCGGAGACGGGGGGGGGGGGGGGGCTGCGGGGGGGCTGTATAGCCCCCGAACTTTTCTGCCATCGGCAATTTGGGCCGCCTAAATTTGGCCGCCCTGTGACTGGGTAAAACTAATGTGAGCCTACTATTTAAGTTAGTACAAAAATAAATATGGACAATGACAATTTTCTGGACTTGTCGGATAATCAGAGACTCTGCAAATTGAGACAATCAATACGTAGGATCTGCGCACGATAACTTCCCGAAAATGCAGCACTGCCCTATCGAACGGTTAGACAGACCCCGGCAAGCCCACAATGGTAGTAGCATTGTGGGCTGCCGGAGTCGAGTAGGCCTATAGTGTTACAGGAACGGGTACAACCGTTTGGGTGCACTGCAAGTAGCGCGCATGCCACGTTGCGTTCAGATATGTACGTACCACCTTGAGAATGTAGTAGTAGTAGTGGTTGAGGTCTCGGCAGTTCCGACATGCTTCAGTGATTTTTTTTTTCATTTAACGTGCTGCTGTCAGGTTGTTCACAATATATTGCTATGGTTCGTTGTAAAAGTGAACATCGACCCACCTATCTGAATTGCAAAAAGTATTGAAGTCGTAGGCCTACACAGTTCCTCCCACACACATGACATGGAGATAGGAACCCCTGCTAGTAAATTCCTGACGTGGGTATGTTGTGTTCGACACAGGGGCGGCGCCACAGGGGGGAAGGGGGCGGTTTTTCCCCCCCCCAGGGGTTTTGGGCCGAAAAAATAAAACCGTTGAACGATGTTTCAACGCACTTATTTTCGTAGGGAGTGGGTGGGGTGTCTATATATGTTACTACTACTACTATCAAGTTTGTCGGTTCGAACAAATCTGGGCGTAGAAATGGGGGAGGGGGGTTCACGTTCTTCCAATCAATCGCTTGGGGAAACTATGTGGTGTTAGTATTTACCTCTTGTGTAAATGAAAAACCACAATTTTTTTTCGCGCTCTTCGCGTGCGTGGCCGTGGGGTTTCCTTCGTGGCGTATTCATTTGATCCGATGATTTCCCCACGCATGGATCTAAATGTCCAAAAATCAAGTTCGCGGATTCAAGCAAATCTTTGCAGATGGGGCCACACGTTCCCCCAATCAAATCCTAGTTATAAGGTAGATGAAAAACCCCAAAACTTCAGCGCGTCACGCGCGCCTGGCTGTTTTCTTCGTCAATTTGCATTTGAATCAATATATGCACTGGCATCATTTACTGTACCAACATAATTTCGCGAATTCGAACCAACTTCGTAGATGGGGGGGGGGGCATGTTACCCAAATCCCAAATTTAAACAGGTTATGGTGATAGTTTTTAACACTTAGGTATATAAATGAAATTCTCGCGCTTTGCGCGCGTGGTTGTGTTTTCTACAGTGTGGGGGTATCCAATTTTGCATTTGATCGATTATATTTCCACGCATGCCGTAACCTCTTGTCCGAAAATCAGTTTATCGGATTTCCACAAATCTTCAAAGATGGGGGAAAATCAATCCTTGTGAATAAAAAAAATGTTGCGGTGATAGTTTTTTAAAACACTTATTAAGTAAGAAACCCAAAATTTTCCTTGTTAAAAAATAATCAATGTTGCGCTGATAGTTTTTAACACTTATGTAAGTAGAAACCCAACATTTCCTGCGCGCTTCGCACGCGTGCCTGTGTTTTCTTCGTACATTTCATTTTGACCCATTGTGTGACACGCATATATCTACTTGTACCGTTGGTGCTGTCGACTTCAGAGGGAGGCTCGGTTCTAGTTCATTATTCGCGCTGGGGACGCTTCCGTCCACCCCAGCTCTGCATCTTTAGTCCAGCGGTTAAATTTAGGTCACATCGGCAGTACAAAGTTCAGTACAATCTCACCCTTGCGCACCGGCGCACTGTAATAACTGAAGGCCTACTTTCAACTAGTCGAGTTTTTTTGTGGTATGCTATCAGTTTATTGACTGCTACGCGGATCGATGCTGATCGTCGGGAACATCCCTCTCCATCATAAGTGAGGATATAATATTAAATACAAATACCCCATTATACACAATGACAGGACAAAAAAAGGCCAACTTAAGATATCTTCGAGTGTCGATGAAACGGCCGAGAGGGGCGATCTCCTGTCATCTGGGAGTTTCCAGACGGCCACAATTTTTCTGGACGTACGCTCCGCCCAACACGTGGCGCTCCGCTTGATAGTCAATCATCAGTTTTCGCACCCCCCCCTATGTAAACCCTGGCGCCGCCCCTGGTTCGACAATAGCGGTAACTGGTAACGTCAAATGTTAATTTCGACTGAAGTAGCACCTACTGCTCCAGTCTAATGGCAATTGAGTTCCCGTGTAGCAACTTTCACTTTTGCTGAGATTTGGGTCAGCTAGATTATACCATGATATGGTTTTAGTTAGCCAACACCTTCGTCACTTAACTGCGGGCACACATCCTCCATTCATTTTGTACGTTTCACTGATTTTTTCCATTACATATTTTCCGCAGATCCCTCAATGTCTATGTTCGGGCCTACTATAAATTCGTAGGGTTGTCCTTATTTTTGTAGGGCCTGAATAATGAATTTTTTCCGAAGTGTTTATCTATTAGATTCGGTTTTATCTCAATTTACCTTGGTTAAGAAGTAATTCGTGTGTCAGCGAAAAAAAAAAAAATGTGGTTCATGAATCCATGTTTTAGATGTCCGTTACGTGCCTGAAAACGCACGGAAAGTAGCTTCTCCTGCGATCTGGAGGGGCTGTCATACGAAAAAAGTTTTTTTTGGCCGCTCGCGCCAACCGATGGTGGCGCTCCCCTTAATGGTGGCCGCCCACAATAGTAGCCCTTTCTACAAAACAACCATTACTCCCCGTGGTCGTGTGTCCTCTCCAGTTATATAATAGCTCCATATAGTCCATGTTGCCACGAAATGCAATCTAGCTTCGTAAGTGAGAACATATTACGCTACGCAACGTTTGGTGAATACCACCCTTCGTAAATACGCAGCATAAGTGAGACTTCAAACGTGCGTAACTACGGTAATACGTCGTGATACTAACCCCTTGCAAGCGCAGAGAGGTGATGGACTGCATTGTATCACCGGGCGACCGCTGCCCTCGAGAGAGCCGTAAGGGGGAACATGTGACGGTGATGGTAAAACAACTAAAAACACTTCATGATATCACATATATATGTTAATCCTTTGCCGTTAAAAAAAATATGAATCAGTGAATCAAACTCTTATGCGTAGAGCAGGGAAGGGGGACCAGGATGACGGCTCCAAAATTGAGATAATCGGGCCCATGTGCCCACAATTCGCGGCGAGATATAAGCCAACAGCTAATAACGGAAAGGCAAACTTCAAAATAGCTTCCCCTAAAAAAGATTTCCTATTGATGCTTTTCGAATTTTCAATCAAATGCCAGGAAATGCGCATTTTTCATTCATGCGCAAAGTAGTAAATTTGGCTGCAGGTGAAACATTTATTTTTTCAGTCGGATACATGCCCCCCCCCCCCCCCTAAATGCAAAAAGCACCCCACCCTAATCGGAAGTCCCCCCCCGAACGACTTTGATCAAAGCTAATCATGGTTTCAGCTATACTGTAGGTTAAATGTCACCGCTAATCACTTATATGATAGGTTCGCGAAAATGAATCAAGAACAATTCGTTTAATTGGCTAATCAGTGTCACGGAATTTAAATGCATTCTCCTCTATTTTCAGATGCAACGGGTAATGCAATTTTGCTACTAAAATGGGAACTAGATCGCCTCGATTTTATTTCGTTTTTATTTTCCGCTCTCTCATCTGCTCATATGCCTATAATACACAATGTTAGTGTTTGTAACTAACGAATAGAATGGGTGCAACTCGTGCCGATAACTAGAGGAATGCAATGAACGTGAGATTTTCGGGAGGAACCCCCTACAACAAATACATGTCACATATAGTGCATTTATCAGAATAGTGCCTGCATTTACACAACTGTCTTGCAGATCTTGGGGAGATTCAATGAAGATAATATTTGCACTAAGCTGAGCAGGTGCCGATGCAAGGTTCAAATCGCACGTTAAGTCATCTTGTTAACATTTTGCTCCAATATGTTAATTTGGCATATTTAGGTTGCACTAGCACTAGTGACCGTGTGTTTTGTGTATTTTTTCGACACATTCTTCTCCTCTTTCTTTTTTTATTCCTGGATACGACAACCCAGGGATCTATGCATTCATGACAGTGTGGGTGTTCATGCGCGTGTGTATGTTATGTTTGTATGTATGTGGGACGCCGGCTTCATGGACACATAACTCAATCACATCTGGATGGGATGAACCTCAATACTTGTCTATGTGGTTCCCCATGATGAGAACATTCGCCCTATATGTCCGTGCCACGTCAAAGGCCATCTGGAGGTTAGCAAGGTGCCAAAAGTCGAACACCTCGTGGACACGATAAGTCCAGTACCCTTTGTCCTATTGAGCTTGATTTGGTGTTTATCAATCCATTATCACTTTGTTTCTTGTATCTGGTTTTAGTTGTTAGAAATATCAGGGATCCACACGCCCTTGGCTTTCTGGTTCAGAGTGTGGTCATGCAAAGGATGTTCAGTTTGCACACCGTCGCAAAAATACCACCTCAAAATGCCTCAACTCAACCCAATTTCATCCAGGATACCGATTTCCGGCCCTTGTTGCAGACTAGTATGTGATGCGTCAGTTTCCTCCTCTTTAAGTGGTAACGCGGACTGCGATTGGTTTTGCAGTCGGGTAAAATTTCTAGCTCAACCTCGCGTGATTATTCGTGGCAACAACGACATGTAGTGCTGTAAAAGTTGAGACTTTTCACCCACTGGCCCGGGGACCTGTGTTCCACTTGATCAAAGCAAACCTGGGGATGAATTTCTGAAATCAACTTAAATATTTCCACCGTCGTGCAGTGCCGGCAGGTAGAATCGCAATCATGGTTGAAGCGGCACATGACAGAACATGTGTCAAATATACCTTACTACATATCTACGCAACAAGGGGCCACACATAACATCTAATTAACACAGTTATGAACACAGCAACCTGTACTAGAACCGTCACAGTGCCTTTCATATAGATTGCATGTACCCATCATCATTATCATAGGTCCTAATGTCAATTCCTAGTAAGTTTTCGGTATACACCGTGAGGCGGTTTTCCCTCGCTACACACCAGTTGATACAGACGATCCCTGTACCTGTCGGCGCGGTGTCTGGGATCTGGGATATCATCAAACATGGCGGATGTTGGATTATTATTAGTTCGCTGTTAAAGTACAATGGTCATGCAAACCTCGGCTATTTTTGGGGTCCTAATTATTGTATATTTCGGAACCACAAAAAAAAAAAAAAAAAAACCAGAGAGCCAATTAGCTATTGCACAATTCCCCGTGACGGTCACGGGAGTACTGGGGACCCGTGTAATACAAAGTCATCCAAAACATGTATTTTTCCCAACCTTGTGACAAAGGACTAAGAATAAATCTGATTTAAACCAACAAATTTGTTCACAAGAGATTAAAGAATAATTTCATAATTTTTCATTTAGAATAATAACTAATATCATCTTGCTAATATGGTGCCAACTATCAGCATTCACTGTGTAAAGTCAATGCCGTACCTTTGCAACGTTACTCTGGTGACGTCATCAGTTGGAGGCATTATTTGAGTAAAATAAGTTACTCAACAAGGAAACATGCCAGGTCGCCCATTTTTGTTTCGGTTTTGACATGTCCTCCTCTGTGCCAGTTCAAATATGATCTGTTGTTATGACCATTGTACATTAAGTTACAGAAACACGGCAAAGGGGCGTATAGTTTGCCATTGAATTCGCCCCTTTGGGACACTTTTTAGGTGAAAAGCCTTACCAATATCTGAAGAGACATGATTTGGAGATTTCAAAGCTCCTATTCGAACTCCTACCTGTTATGTGCCCTGTAGATGATGTCGATGTCTTGCAGCCCACTTCACCACACTACCTTACAAGATCTTTTTTCAACAGCTACGCCCCCAAGAAGAGCAAACAGGCCACGTCGACCCATAGTTTTCTTGGTTCTCGGATGGGCTTGCGAACGCAGCGCTCCAAACGTCGATTGGAAGGAAAATGTTGAAAAGCGGTCCCGAAATTCACAAACAAATATACAAAACCAACAATGGTAGACCCTACCAAAATGAGCTTGAAAGCGCGAAATGCAAGTACCACCGCGATGAAATCGCACAATGTGATGACAGAGACCTTTTTCGCATTTTGTAAATACTAGATAAGCTCTGTTCCAGAAGTACATACCCAGACTCTCCTAATCATCTTCAGAGCTACGCTGGCAAACGAGTTAGGATTTTCTTCTGGAGATACAGTTGTAAGACATCGGCACCAACTTACGTCTATGTCTGTCTCCTCGATTATTGTCAGTATAATGAATCGTATCAATATAACTTAACTGATTTGAACGGTCCTCTCAGACCTGTGTTCGCACGTCATTTTCAGAGTGGCTCCAAATACCTGTAGGCTAGACCCCCTTTGCCGGCGTGGTTGCTGGCGAATGTCCTGATGTTCTCCTTCTGCCTGTCCATTACCAAAAATGGTTAAAAGCACTTTTGACCTTTGCCACAGTTCCTCACCTCTATAAAATTTCATATTCCTGCCCTTTGCTGAAAAAACAGAAAAAAAAAGCCTCCAATATTCATTAGTACGATGGACAATCCCATCTTCCCTTCATGTCTGAAATCTCAGAGAGGTAGCTTTGCTCAATTAAAAGCTATCTGCACGAATAATAATTTATTTAGCCCTACCCAATCTGCTTATTGTCAGTTTTATTCAACTGAAACCGCTTTGGTTGCGTGTTCGTACATGAATTGTGTACTTTGCCTTGAACAAGCTCTTAGGCTGCCCTAATTCCTTCTACCTATCCGCGGCCTTTGACTCTATAGAACACTTCGTTTATTTACGCGGCTGCGAACACTATGGAATTGGAGGGAATTTCTTAAATGAATAACTCTTTCGATCTTTCCTTTACCAGCAGACGGCCGCAAGCCTTACATTATGGGGGTTTTCTGTTCTGCTTTCACAGGTTTATGATTGCCTTGTGGTGTCCCTCAAGAGTCTGTTTAAGGGCCACTCGACATTTTTTTTCTTATACCGTGTCCGCCGAGTGTAAGCATATGCTCTAAACACAAGGTATTCACAAATGATATAACTTTGATCCACTCAGCCTACCTCCTCATGGCATCCAACAAAATCATTCGATGTCTATGGATAAACTAGGCGGTATTTCAGATGTGTTGAGGTCATTGACCATAACAACAAACTTATGTTTAACGCACCAAGACGATGTGATTACATTTTTATTCCATGTTTCTTAGGGGCAGTAACGAAACTGGCCTTCTGGTTACGATCAGGGACTCTATATTTGTACTACTTCTCCCATTGGGGACCTTGGTGTGATCTTGGATGCTACAACGTTTGCAACCGAGAGAGTATGTTATGTTTGTATGTGTTGAGAGAGTATGAATAGGCCGTCCTTCGCAGGTTTTTGGAACAAAAAATCGACTGAAGCGATTGTCCAGTTCTGATCGGTCGGCTTAACTACAATAATAACGCTATTTTTTTTTTTTTTTTGTTTGGGTTCCCTACTACTGTTTCGTCTCCACTTCAGAGATTTCAAAATTCTGCTGCGGCTATACTTTGTTCACTGGTGCTAAGGGGCGTTTTGAACAAATCACTTCCGTTCTTTATGACCTTCACTCGCTTCTGTCCCGAACGCATACATACAATATTTTATCTCCTCATGTTTCCGTTGTGAACGGTCTCCGTCTCTCCGCCTACCTATCTACCCGAGCTGATATCGTTATCTGGTAACTCAAATCTGCGTTCTTCAGATATTAAGGCGAGAAAACATGGTCCTCGGGTGCGTACTAGTTTTTATGGAAACAGAGCTTTCTCGGTTGCTGCCCCAATGTTGTGGAATAGGTTACTCCAGGTTATGGTTTTGTTGCTACTGTTTTGTAGGTTTATTTGTAGTTTGTGTTGGCGCATCGAATTTTGTGAATTTTGTGCGTTATAAATTTAAACTATTATTATTATTATTTTATTATTATTATATTACTATTATTACTATTATCATCATCTGAGCCTGAACACGAGGACACTGCAGTGGTGCAATTAGTTCATGTTTGAAGGGACGAAGAGGTTGGTTTTTCAACATATGCCTTTATTTTCAGGATTAAAGAAACAAAGGCAACTTTAGTGGGTTCTGGCGCGGAGGCAGTAGACGATCGACCTTGCAGAGGGGACTGTAAAAGCGATGATATCAAGGACGCAACCATTTGGGGAGGGTGGGAGTCAGGTGAGTCCAGCCCTCTAACTTTCACGAAGGCCTCCACTCATATTGTCTTTCGTACACACGACCCGTTGATCTTCACTGCTTAGTACATAGCGCCACCATAGCTGAATATTGGAGTCTGTTGTGGCGCTCACAGTATAAAGCTGCTTTTACTAGGCACGCGAATGCGCGAATAGGCGAATACGCGATTCGCCTGGCGAAGAGGAAATGGAGTGATGATCACAACCGGCACACTTCATGGAAGTTTACATTCACTCTTTTGTTTCAAGAGTGGTGTCGCCCATTTCTTTGGGAATTCTCGAAGGGACATACAGGCCCATAGCCCTATAGGCCCATAGCCTACAGTCGATGTCGCCAATTGGGTGAACTGCGTCTCCTCTGTTTCTTCTTCATTGAGGAGGTATATCCTGTGGCAATAATGACCTCTTGCCTAAATTGATGTTGCTTTACGAGCGCATGTTTCTTGTTCGTTTCCGCGCTAAATAGCGTCAAATAGCCGCTCGTCTAGTTCTGTGTTCCCCTGCGAATTTTATTTCGCGATTGCGTCGTATATAGTAAAATACCCGCGCGACACGCGGCACGCGATGTGCCTTTCTGGGAAATCGCCTTTCGTTTCGCCTATTCGCCTATTCGCGTGCCTAGTAAACGCAGCTTAACAGTGATGATATTTTCCGTTGTGACGTCATGGATGCGTCACTGTCCCCCCCACCTCACTTCCTTCTTTGCATTCTGGCTCGCTATGAACCTATACCTAGGTTGGGGCGGACGTGGACGCTTATGCGCTGTAAAAACGCTGTAATTAACTATGCACTGATCCACCAACGAGAGCCGTCAACTATCGACCAACAGTTTGGTTTAGATTTGACCAGTTGGGCTAGGAGTGTCATGGTGTTACTGTGAATATTTAATGAGTCGAAAGATGTAATGTTCTACTCAAAGAGGCGCAACCCGTGCTGGAATGCAATTGCACTCCTTGCGTCTATACTACACGCACACTACTGGCATTTTATACAACCAGGTTGCTCTACCTAAAATGTGTCTCCGTAGCTTTCCTGCGATCAACACACTGCCTCTCCAGTTGAATAAACACATTACATCTTTCAACGAATTAAATATTTGCACATTTGTTGGAAGCGGTCCCTGGAATAGATTAAGGTAGGACCCCGTACGTACCTGTAGGGGTACGCGGGAAGTGTTTCGGGCCCACTGACTAGTTTATGCCTACGTTCAAGCCTATGTCCGATACAAAATACGGAAGAATAAACAGAATAGGTACCAGAAAGCTAAAAGGCTTAGTGATTCCTTGATTCAATTATGACAACCTATGCGCCTGGACGAATGGGAAATTGTACCAGCTCATTATGAGCAACATTATGAAACGTCTGACAAATGTCCCATTTTTCTTAAACTTAATTCACCAATAGGGTTCATGTACTCTTGACAAGAAAGCTAAACACTAATTTTGAATTTAATTAGACCAAACGATCTGAATTTACTTTTTCCACAGATTTTTCAACTTTTCACTCTGTTGACCTCTCACTTGACCTAATGGAAGCAAATTTAGTCCCATAAAAATGCTACACACAAAATTTCAACCTGATCAGACCAACCATTCTGGACTGATCGTGTTCACAAGGATTTTTCAGACTTCTGTTGACTTCGGATGACCTTTGGACCTCACCCGGAAACAACATGGGGGAACCCACATACCGAGTATGTGCTTCATCCACCCAGGTGGGGTCGAGTTATCGTGTTTACAAGCCAAAATTGGTCGAAATATTGACTTTCAGTACCTTTATTTTTCACAAAGATCCACCCCCGACCTAAACCAAAAACAATAGGGTTCCTGTACTCCCCATAAGAAAGCTACACACCAAATTTTAGCCTGATCAGACCAATCATTCTGGACTTATCGTGTTTACAAGGTTTTCAGACTTTGACCTCTGTTGACCTCAGACCTGACCCCAAGACAATAGGTTTTATGTACTCATAATGGGGAACACACATACCAAGTATGAGCTCATCCATTCAGGTGGGGTCGAGTTATCGTGTTTACAAGCTGGGCGTCACACACCTACACACACACATACACACGACATGACTGCATAGATAGATACCTCTGACTTCGTCAAGGAATAAAAAAATGCACTCCTGCAATATTTTGCTTCAAACAGACCGGTTTCTCTGCTCTCTCTATTCCTCTCTCTCACAATGAAAAAAAATGCTACAAGAAAGCATAAGCCATGGTTGTTTTCGATGGGGAGATATAGTGCATGCATGCAATCAACGAACAATTGAATGACCGGAATACAAGTAGGTGTTGTATAATGGCTGAATGGTCAATATTTGACTACTATTATTGGTTCGGTGGATTTTATCATTCGATTTCTAATGGTTCAGGAAACCAAGTGAAACCCATCGAGGAACCCTGGCCGTATTGATCGTGGATGAGCACCGGCGATAACTTGCCTTCTCTTCTCGACTAGTGCTAAGATGATATCGAGGCAGGGATGCTCTCTGGACCGCCATTTCACATCCTCTGCGAAATGATGATCAGTTAACTCAAGGTTCCGACCATTTCGACGGAAGCTAAAGGTGCGGAGGATTCATGTCAAATGTGACTGCTCAAAGCCGACCGACGAGACTTTTTGCAAATATCCAAGAACATACCACAGATACTCATGCACAAACCAACGACAATACAGCGGAATCATTAAGTGATTACCAAGACTCGCCCGTCTCAACTGCAAGACAGTACAGTCACCTGGGAAGAGACGTCCAATGACTGCTGGAATTCGCACCCGGAATGTTGCCTTGTAAGCGTCACTGATATTACTCTGCTGATCTTCCGGGTAGGTGCCTACGGCGTTATTACAATGCGACGGTCCTTTGCGGAACATCTAGGCTCTTTTATTACAACCCCGAATCTTGGTTATTTCGATAGCTTCGATTTTTTTCTATGCCGGAATTGAAAGATGAATCTGTTGACTGAAACATCCCATCCATTCTGTGATAAAGTTTATGTCTGGAGAGATTGATTTTTTAGGAAGGAAATAGCGTAGAAGGTATAAAGACAGATAGGAGGCAGAGACGGTGACGACCCAGCATGTTTATTGAACTTTTATTTTCAATTTCCTTCCCCAAGAAAAAAACGCAGAAAAACCCAATGGAAAACTAGAAAAAATGCCCACGGGTTACATATAAATGTGTGAAAACGATTAGGCCTCAAAATGAGGCAGTGATTCGACGCCGTTTTGCAGTCGGATCAGATGCCGATAATTTGCCGAATAGTTTTCGAGATTTCATTTTTTCTTACCCATACATGGGTCAATCATGTTTATCATCCCCCGTTTCCACCGCCCCCACCAGAAACAGACAAAAAATGTCTCTCAGAAAAACAACGCATGATAGAATGTAGCAATCGCTTATGACTCATTGTGACTAATGTTTCCGCTGCACTCTCAACATCCGTAAAGCGCATTGAACACCTCTTTTGTTGGAGTTTGCGCTATATAAGTCTAGTTTTATTATTATTATTATTAATTATTATTATTATTATTATTATTATTATTATTATTATTATTATTATTAGTATTATTGTTATTATTATTATTATTATTATTATTATTATTATTATTATTATTATTATTATTATTATTAGTATTATTAGTATTATTATTATTATTATTATTATTAATTATTATTATTATTATTATTATTGTTATTACTCCTCGCATCTGTCTCGGGGCAACAAATTTGAACTGATACGTAATGAAACAAGCTATGGAACACCAAAACTAATTGCGGGACGTATGCGTAGCAAGCGCTTTGGTGTCAATTTCTGTTCAGGGCTATAGTTCTTTCCAAGGGCCCATCATGTGAACTATCGGATTCTTCACAAGCATTCAGTGCTATCTAACGTAACAATCCGTTCAGAGGTGCCAAATTGCTGCTCTCGAGCTGCCATATTATGCCGATAATGTGTGCATCGCGCTAACCGACGGGGCACTCAGCTTAAGCGATATACTTTACATTATTAGCTCCCGTTCAGTAAAAAAAGTTCAGCAGCATCAAAATACGAGTTTAGGCACTAATTAATCCATCTTAAACGTCCCACCGATAATGGAGGAGTATTGAATACAAAAAAATTACATTTTACATCTTGACTGGTGCTTAAGAGCATGGCATGTGCCATTTCCGGCGATTTGGATGTATTACGATCTAAATTTATCATTGTTTGTAAATACGCTCCACTTATCGTGGAAGCGCTACGCATAGAAGTTACACCCGGATCCCCGCCAAAATAATCCCCGCCCCATCCCTCTCCTCAGCGGCCCCTATCGAAAAAATGCTAGCTAATCACGTCACTGGTTACCCGTCAATCAAGATACGTGTAGAATAACTTGTATAGCCTGCCAGGCGAATGCCATAAATTGCGGAAAACACCTCAACAAAGCAACATGCCTCTTCGGTATTTGGTTTTGAAATATCAGTGTAACCAAATGAGTAGTGAGCGAGTGCCTGAGTACGAGCAATTACCGTATAAAGCGTCTTTTTTCGACAAAAAATGTTACGCTCTTGAGGAATAGCAAACAACAATACAAACATACCAAAATTAAAGCAAAACAACATCACGATCTGTGAGACAAATACGTTTGGAGTCGTCTTGGTCGCGGACGCACACCCAACGGTAACCAGGTAACGAGTTCCGGGCGTCGCCAACAGCACAGGGAAAGACAGCAGGAGCCTGCTCCCTCAGGTATGATAGAACGTAGTGCACCAGCAGGTGATTTATCGCTGCAGTCGACTGGAAAATGATTTTCGGTGATGTGTCCATGACTGATTACGGACCAGGAGTCGTGATATACGATCAGATACTGGTATAGCCAGTGCATACCCCTGAGCAGAGAGGGGGGGGGGGTCTTGAGAGCATTTTTGCTGCCTTCTTCTCCGGTTTCCTATAAAGGATCGGTATTTGATTTCGTAGCAACTGTTGGTAATGACCTAGAGTAATCCAGCAGCGACACTACAAGTGATCTCACAACGGCATGCGGGTTGTCTAATCGATGTATGAGCATATTTTACCAATGTTGCGGAGTTGAAAGTTCACTGACCGGCTGAGCTGAGAGACACTATGACTGACATATTAACTCTGTTATCGATGATACCCCCATTTTTGACCGATTGATGGTTGCGTCACGCCAGTACAAGGTAAGGTGCTCGACAGACTTAAAACAATTTGTTGAGGTTATTAGGCCCTATCGTCGCGAAAAGCCCGGGAGGGTATACAGGCCTATATTACTATATTACAATTCAGTCCCGGGGATCTTCCGTATCGACGCTGCAGGTATCCCGAGTTCTGTCGTTATATCTCTCACTTCGAACCAGTATTCTTTTCTCCCCCCTCTTCAACAGAAGACACGTCACTTGCTGACGGATGGCACGGGCTCTTTAACCTCCCTGAAAAACAAAGGAAAAACAGATAGTGCAGAGATGGTGAGAGATATCAAACTAAACATAATGAGTGGTAATGATGACGCAGGCTCATCTTATACAGCGATGCGTGTCCGAAAACCTGATTCTGGTGCCTAACATGAATCCTGAAAATCACTGATAAGTGCCGTATTGAGAGAGTAACTGGCCCACGCTACTTCTCGCCGATGCAAGTAATATGGAAAATGTGGGGGAAAGATGCATCACATGTAGATACCCGGTACCTGCAAGATTTCGTGCATCCCCCTTCATTTCCTACGAACCTTCCGCGGACCCTGTACCACTGTTCATTCAAGGGAATAATTCAATAGAATTCTGCTTTCGGGGTCCTAATAAAACAAGATTGAACATTAATCCTCAGCAAAGAGACAGAAAGCAGCAAATAATGTACGGAGAGATGTTTACAGTTATGATGAGACTTACATTTCGAACTGTTCTTCTCCATCTGCCAAGGTTTCCGGGAGTTTCCTGCCTCTGGTCTCCGGGAGGAAGAAGACCAGTAATCCCCCGACGATACAGGTGGACCCGAAGATGAGGAGAGGTAGCGGCTCCAGAATTCATCGAGAAGGAGAATCATGGCGCCATTATCCGGAAATCCTGGCCGACATGGAACACATGCCCATACCAGCGGTCCTGGAATGAATGGCGGTCGAAGGAAGTTACAAGTCATGTCATGCACGCACGGGAAGTCGCTTCCCCCTCCCACTAATATTCACTGATATAATATCCACTGGGAAAGAAGGGTATAGGGAGCCTGTATATTGTGTCAGATGGTGGGTGCGCTCCCGCTAAGTGGCCATACATACATTGGTGTCCATTTCGTGAAAAAAATCGATAATATAGGAATACCATTGTCATCATTCATACGTCCGTGTCGACACGGACGTATGGATGATTGATAGGGCACGGAACGCGCGTATTGTGTCCTATCTGAGATTTCACGAACGTAAAAATGTCACGGGCGCTAGCGCTACCATGCACGGAGCGCCATCTCTGCACAATGGAGTGCTGTTTGTGACCGGCTGTGTTGATACTGCGTGTTTATTGTCCGGAAAGGCAGTCTGAATATCCGTTTGGAATACGACTACTACTACTACTACTACTACTACTACTACTACAACTACTACTACTACTACTACTACTACTACTACTACTACAACTACAACTACTAATACTATCAAATTTCTCGGGCATATTCTAGCTCCTCTGGATGTGTGGATCTTGGCCAGTAATTTGTCCATATAGATCAGTACTAACTGTTTCCTGTTCAACCTAAAGTATTGATTAAACTACACAGCGTCCAGCTCCAGTTTCTTCATCGGGTGTGGTACGCGCCAAACCAATGACGTGGTCGTCATGCACCCTGCACTCCTGTCTTCTGTGATTCTGTCTTCCTTTCCTGTTTAGGACAGGACACTGGCCAGAAGTATCAAATGACTGTGTCGGATAAGTTGCCTCTTCAGTTTTGAGCGCAACTTTTTTTTCTTTTTTTTTAATGATTTACGCACACGGAAATAATAGCTATTGTCATGTGTCAACGTACCGACATGATTTCACGGATATTATGACGCACGGAATGGACATATGGATGGCACGCCCGTATTCTCACGACACGGAATACGGATGGCAAGCTTCAAACAACGGCAGCATCAATTGTGAAAGGCTGATATAATAGGAAGGCTGAATGTATCAGTTCAAACCAGACATTCATACGATTCTCTATTATGGAGTCAGGCTCCTTTGCAATCTGTTACATGTGTACTGCACAAGACGGAGCAGTATCCCATCATGCAATAATAAATGACGTCATACTTGCACGACCATGCAAATATTCTTTGATTCCTATTAAATTCACTTTGAAAAAATTAGTCTGTGAGAGGCGATTGCTGTAGAGGGTGATGATGCATGGTTACTTTTTCGAGATGAAGACAGTAGAATTTCTACGAACTGTTGAGTTATTTAACCGATTAATAAAATAACAATACAATCCAGAAAGTATACTCTGTGGTGTCTAACGTCACGTCACCCCTTATTGCGCTATAGGGACTCTGCCTAATTTCGCATAATGGACCGAATTTTAAAGGTCAATAACTTCTTGTAGGAACATCGTTTTGAAATGGGGTTTAGATCTGTGAATAGAGTTTCCTGTTCCCCATAACATTACCCATGGATACTGATGGTGATGCACAACGACATAACGCAATCTCGAAGCAGCCAAGGTTTCGAATATTTTCCATTTATTTTGTAGAACACTGTTTCCGCAGTCCTACTTCTACGTCAAAAAATATACTGCACAATAGCAAATGGTCTTAGTTTCACACACACATATAGGCGGAGATTCAGTGTTCAAATATGGATTCCCATGGAATTCTGGGATGAGATATTGGAAGAACTGAAATTGACCCAATGCTGTTTGACTTGGTCCTTCAAAACAGTGGCATGAAGCCCATAGTTTGATCTGAATGGAATTCCGCGGGTTCAGGAAGCCAATAAAGGCCAATCAAGGAACCCTGGCCGTACTGATAGTGGATGAGCAACAGGCATAACTCGCCCCCGCTTCCCTACTAGTGCTCTGATGATAACGGGGCAGGGGTGCAACTAACCCCAACCTGTTCTCGGGACCGCCATTTTACGTCTCAAACCGAAAGGACGACCAGTGAACCCCCCAGAATATACCCACTTTTTTCGGATCCTGGAGGAGCGAAAGGTCAAGTTAAACGTGACCGCTCACCTTCGGAAGACGGGACTTATTGTAATCACAGTACAACCCCAGTAACACTAGAAACGCCACTGCCCATTACGGCTGGAACCATAAGTGAGACCAAGACCTCGCCCATCGCAACTGCGAGTACGCAAGTACAGCTACGTAGGGAAAACGTCCAGTGACTAATGGAATTCGAACCCAGAATATTTGCTTGTCACTGGTACCAGTGTACCATTCTTCCGCCCTTGGTCATCGGTTCTGTGTGAGTCGGCGCAGATAGATCGCAGAATGAAGAGGACATACCTAACCGGAGTCGGGAAAATCTCAGCCGAGTATATATAGATGAGGGCGAAAGAGGCGGAGATTCCGAATTTCCCGATCATGGCGATTGCTGTTCTCGCTGTCCCCAGGGCTGTAATACAATCACATGATTATCGTGAATGACAAGCAATATACTCGGTTCGAAATTATCAGCGGTGGAATTTTCCTCAGGTGTTCCTAAGTGATCCCACGATATCCCGGACCCGGCGAACACTGATTACTGGCAAAAGCAATAATTCCTTAACTCATTCCCATACTATGAAAAGTAGCTAAAAAAGATTAATCAGGGTCCTTATTCACATGTGATAACACACGTCAGTTTATACTGGTAAGTGATACGGCCATGCGCAATAGTTAATGCACATGTTATGGGACATCAGCGGTTCACGGCAGTCATAGTTCCATCACCAAAGTCGCCACGAATGGTGAGACTATAACATTGGTTGAATTCTGAGCATTGAACATTCGCCAAACAATTCATTCACGATATAGAAAAATTTCTGTCTTCTCTCTCTTCAAGTATACGCATAACTATTATCATACACTCACATCGACTGATCATGCGTGGCATCCATGCCTCCAACAAGTATAATTGCCATAAAAGAAAAAATTACTACCTACAAAAGGAGACTCTCACTCTATCACTTTGGGATTTGGAAAGCTCGAACGAATTACTCACGATAAATGCAAGTTGTTAGTCAACCAGTCGGGGAGTGAATTAGTCAACCACAGTAACCAAATCGACGCTCGGGACACTTTCAATTGGGGAAGGGGGGGGGGGAGATATGTTGTTCGACTATATCAAGAACAAAACTCCGAGCAGAAAGCGAGGATTTAGGAACAAATTCAAATGTGCGCCAAATCTGCTCGGATTCTTCCTATCGTTGGAATGAATGTTGGTGATTTCTTGTCTCGATTCGCCATACTTGGAGAATGTTTAGGGGATAGTCTCTCTCCTCTCTCCTCATCCTACGCCGCTGTCAGTAACTGCAGTATTGTACAGATTCGAAGTAATTTTCGAGTTCCCATTTAGTCGCTCACTTGAAATAAATACACATTGTATACAACTTACGTAGGAAGATGGTTATTAAACAGGCGATTCCACCCAACAGTTCGGAGCCCATGGTGGAGTATTCCTGCCAAGCGGTGACTCGATGAGAGGAATACAGAGGATATAGGCGGGAATCTCCACAGCCCCCGATATAAAGAATGCCACGAAATCGTTCGACCCGAGGTCAGATGTGCTTAGGGACAGGCCGTAGTATACAAGGCTGTTAATAAACCTAGAAGAAAAGAACACTGATTCTTACTAAACAAGTTTTATACAAGAATAAGCAAAAAAAAAGAACATGACTGCATCGTGGTAATCCACGTGAATGCGAACATCAATCACTCTGATGGTTTTATTGAGTCCTTACACACAAGTAGTGAGTAGACTAACGGTCAATTATCCACATAAAATGCAACATGACCGCATCGTGGTGATCCACGTGAATGCAAACACCAACCACTCTGATGGTTTTATTGAGCTTTCACACACAAGTAGTGAACGGACTTAAGGTCAATCAATCACATAAAATGTAACATGACCGCATCGTGTTGATCCACATGAATGCAGAGACCAACCGCTCCGATGGTTTTATTGAGCCTTCACACACAAGTAGTGATCGGACTTAAGGTCAATCAATCACATAAAATGTAACATGACCGCATCGTGGTGATCCACGTGAATGCAAACACCAAGCACTCTGGTGGTTCATTGAGCAGTTACACACAAGTAGTGATCAGACCTAAGGTCAACCAATCACATAAAATGTAATATGGACGCACCGTGGTGATCCACGTGAATTCGAACATCAACCACCTATGGCTTAATGATCTTTTACACACAAGTAGTGGGTAGACTAACGGTCAAACGGTCAATCAGTCATATAAAATGTATAAAGACTGCATCATGATACGAGGATTGTGATTGATTGATTGATTGACCTATTTGCCCCTCCTCTCATGTCACTTTGTTTGAAAGAAAAAGAAGGAAAAAGGGAACAGCTCATCTACATGGACCTTCATGGACTTATGGTTTTAATGATCTAAACAGTTAATTCAACAAACATCTAGTGGTAATGATACACATGTCACACAAATCACAATAAACTAAATGTTTCTATGAGCGAACTGTCCAAATCGCAACCCACTCCATAGAAAAAAGTCTATCGACTACTACCCTCACTCAGGACAATTCTGTTCAACTTGGCGATTTCGTTGTTTGTGTATCGCCCGATCAGAATTGGTGACATCGTTTGTCACGTGATTTGGTTCAGGAGAAACCAGTGAAGCTAAAAAATACTGACAAGTGGGCAATCCAGGAGTTGCCAAGATCTCATTGGCAACCCTGTGGAAATTTCTTCTTCATTTTTTTTATTAATCTTACGGGATTGCAACTAAAGTCTAACGTTTTAGGACTTTGCCCTCATTCCAAAATTCAAATATGTATTCATTTATTTCAAACCGCAAATATATTGATAAGAGTGAGAAACCATTAAAATAAGTCTCAAAATAATCCCCCCCCCCTCCCAAGTCCATACCTTTTAGTAAAATTCACCAGAATCTCTGTGAAAATCTGTATCTTGTGATTTTTTGGAAATTGAAGGCATACAGTCATTCCAATTCCTAAATATTTTTTCGACATTCCAATTTTGAGCGAAAATTTACCCCCTAAACTGCGCAGTTGGTCAAGTGCCGCAGTTGTATTTTGTGACTTTCTACTTTGTTAGTACAATTAGAATCAAGTGGGTTATTGTAACCAACAAACAGTCTTCCAAAATAGTGAAAAATCAGCTGGAATGAAAAAATGCACCATGCACCAGAATGTCATTCCCGTACCCTCAAATTTCACAAATTGGATCGTGTTCAGTTATTCCAAACTTGAGAAAAAGATCAGAAACCATAGAAAAACAATCTGATGGACATGCAAACGCGCGAACGCGCGCGCGCGCGCACACACACACACACACACACACTAACGATTTCAAGCACAGCTCATTCCCTTCCGGCACCCATGGGTACTCCACCATAAAGTTCCTCTCAATGTCAGCTGGATCATTAATCAAATGCCACTGATTGGTCTACTGTGACCTCTAGCCTACTTACCAGTTGTACATCAGGTCAGGGTTATCAGTCGTAGTCGTGGGGTTCTGAAGAGGTCGATTACCGTTGCCGTCTGGTCGTGGTGGCCATCACTTTGCTGGAAAATGAACGATCGCAAAGATGATTTACTTTTTCTCTTCAAATGTATCACGACTAACTGACTCTTTCGTATTTAACAAGTTCCGTGTTCGCGTTTTTTATTCACGTCACATGCCGAGTCAAGCTAATTCCACTGACCAATCAAATGATCTTATAGTGTCAGCGAAGTTCTACGGTCTTTCCGTTCAAATAGGAAGTGTGCGTAATCTAGAAACTTGACCTAAACTTATGTTAATGCGAGCATCGTGAATAATTACTGCCGGTATGTATATGAAGCAGTTAATGCGCGTAAAACAAGTGGCACATTTTAGGGGCATTCCAAAAGATTCAGCCGATTTTTTCACACATTGTTTGCCTGAATTATGTCACACACCGTGAGGATTTCCCCTCACCAACCTTAAGGGCAGGCTGCTCCGCCACCTCCCTCACCTCGTACGCCTATAAAAATGACAATAGCTATTGTCTTATGTTACCATCTCCTCTGTTTCCTTCAACTGTTTCATGAAGTCTTCAGGGAGCCTGTCTTCGGCTTTGTTACCTCTGGCGGCCTTACGGATGACCTGTTCTGCCTCGTCGTAGCGTTTCTTGGAGATTAGCCAGCGGGCAGATTCCGAAACGAACCTAGTGAGAAAATCAGCATTAGGGGGTTATTTTGGGAGCTGTAGTAAAGAACAATTAATCTGCAAGAAGGTTATTAAAATGGCAGCAATTTTTTCTACAGTCGGAGTTTGTAACGACAATGGTGCATGTCATCAGTCACGATAAACAGATCAATCAATTTTATTCAGAAGTTTCAGCCATAATCAATAAACTTGCCGAAATTCGATGTTCAATTTTCTTTATGTACGCCCTATTCATAACCGTCTATAGGAAGTGGCCCAAAATATAATCAAAGCGATCCATTCAATTTCATTGTAAAAACCTAGTATATGATTTCGACCTCTTACACAGTGAAAATTCCTCTTCGAAGAAAACGAATGGTGTTGAAGAAGTGATGATGAAATATCTACAGCAGCAACAATTGCCTTATGGAGGCATTTCCCTCTGTTGAGATATAAACAACAGCAATGAAACTCGATGGAATTTGGGCATATAGTTGGAACCTGTAGTCACCGGGAGAAGATCTATAAATACGTGTGGTATCAGCTTTGAAAGACACGGGCTTATCTACTCGATATGGGCAATCTATATGGTGAGGGTCTATATTGATCTTTCTACCTATTCATTACCCTCAACGGTGTGTCATTACACGCGCTCGCGCGAAGACACACATACGAAGACACCCACGCAATACAACACATACATCACACGCACACACACAAACGCGCGCATAGAATATGAAGCATCACTATTGAAATGGGTTCAGAAATGAAAGTAGAGGCGTAATCAGTGGCGTACCCACGGGGGTCAGAACCGCCCCCTCCCCTCCCCATGACCCAAGTGACCAATAAATTGTTAACACAAAAAATTATCAGTTCAGTAGAGGTTTCGCAGCTGTTATTTAGCAAATATTGCAGCAGCATGTGTCTATAGGGGCCCATAATTGTACTTATTTGCCAATTGGGGAGGGTGAGGCCATTAATGGGGGCGCACTACCATTGGGTTCCGACCCCCCCCCAAAAAAAAAAAAAAATCTCTCGGTACGCGCCTGGGCGTATATATCTGGCTTAGCAAGCGATATCTTGTTATTATGCTGAGAGTTAGGGCCGGCAGAAAAAGTGTAGCTGAAACTTCTGCCCGAGTCGGCAGATAAACATGATTTCATCCCATCAAATTCTCATCTGACAACATTGGCGTACTTACGGAGCGTGTTTTTTCTAGCATGAGTGTGGTCAAGGGTAAATGGTCATGTGACATTCTTGGAAACAACATACTTCTAACATTAATCCTTACTTCTACCATCAACATGGGCGCACCTGCTCATTTTTTAGAGCTGACAACCGTATACCACTTTCTTGACCCTAAAATTGATTTTGAACATACATTTTTGCAACTCCCTGAGGATATGATTTGCCCCCCAAAACATGAATAAATGACCAATTAGTGCGTACGGAATTGTGAGCAGGAAGAGGCAGATCGGTTGTGGCGACGATAAGTTGGAGAACCCTCCAGTCCCTGACGAAATAGGCTATGGTAGCGAGGATCATGTAGCCGATCGCAAAATACGTCTGGATCATCATCCCGGCGAGCACTCTCCTGGATGGCCCCACTAACTCTGTCCCTGTGGACAGGGTGGGAGAGGGAATTGAAATATCTGGTAAAAAATATTGCTGACGAAGATGGAGGAGAAACGCGTTACTGTGCAGACTGGATGATATCAAATAACATTTGGATGTAGCCTTGGGCTAAAACAATAGTTTTGAACACAGTGCATTCCTAAATTATTCTATTCAAATCAGATAGAACACCTATCAATCACATAACTGACCTGCATATAATCTAGTTCAATAATTGACAAAATTTCGGTCAAGTTTTCGAAAGAAATTGATAAGTTCTGAGCTGAAAATAGTCACATATTGCACTGAATCTAGTCAAATATTTGACTAGATTCTGTGCACACGGTTCTATTCTGAGGAGTACTCGATTTCTATTTAACTAGAATAATGAGTACACTTCAAGTTTGTACAAGATCCCCATTGGTACGACTCGTACCCCCACCATTTACACCAAGTGTAAGATACACAGCAATTACAAAGACTCCCGGTATATTGTCGTTGCTTTGTGTCATATTTCAAGAGGCGTACAATCACCCCACGTTTATAAATATTTCTATTATCATCCAGAGTGCACCAACAAGCTTCCGTGGACGCTGAACGCGATTAGTATTTCATTTATGGGCACATCTTGTAATAATGCACTATTATTCATCAGATAACGTTTAGGCAGATTCATGGTTTTACTAGTGTTAGACGAACAATGTTACAGACTATGCATGACGAATGCGCAGATGCATGGTTCCAGCTCAGAAAGATTTACTATCCACGAACTTGGAAAATATTTGTAACCGTAACTGTAAATCTTCCTGTGATTTTTTTTATTGACCTTCCGAAAGTTTCTGGATATTAAAGGACGTCTTCATATTTGAAATGGTCCAGCGATCGAGAAAACAATTTGTTCTAAAGACCTACAACAACTTATTTTTCCTTCGAGTCAATTCAGGGTTCACAGGATAATATGTCAATCGGAGGCGGCTTTAGGACAATTTCTTCATGAGTGGTTAAATACTGAGAAAAATTCTGTCAACCATACTGCATTTGTGATGCTTGAACTACATGCGTCGTGCCTGCTAAAGTAACCACTAGTCCCGCCCCGCCCATTTTCATCTCGACAGCGAGGCGGAATGAAGGTCGCGCAGGCGTTTTTGTTTAGCAAAGTCAACCGATTGTTAAAGTGTCATCCTGTACACATGTGAGTGAAATGAGGCTGATACGAGGTGAACAAAGCAAACGCCTGTTTCAACATGATACAGCCTCGTGAATCGGAATGTAAGCATGATGTTTCGTAGATCACGTGCCGTCTAGGGAGCCTGGTGGGTTCCACCCCCGTTTTTTTTGCTATAGAACCCGCGATTCCTTTCATTCCTTTCATTGAAGCTTTGGGCTTGAAGCTGTTAGTCCAGCCTTTCGTGAGCCACTTCAATGTAGATTCTTGATTCGTTTCCGTCGTAAAGTTTCATGCATTCCGAGTTACCAGTACCATCCAATTTCAAATCATTTGAACTAATCGTCGACCATGTCTACCCCAATGAGCCCTGAAAAAAAAAATCTTACTACGGAAAAATGAAAAAATGAAAACACAAAAACAAATTATGCACATCATTTCATGACCATTTTTTCTCTGATTTTCAATATCTTAGAGGACCAAAAGTGATCGTGTTCAATAGTGACGTCTCATGAAGTCTAAGAAACTTGTAAGGTTTGCTTAAATTATGCAAATTAGACACACTGAATGACCTCCAATAACCCACCAATCCCAATAAGCATATTTTACCGCGGGAAATATAATCAGTTAATCTGCATAATTTCTTTTATCTTATGTGATAAATTCACATCACAAATGAATATTTACAATACTAATACTAATAAAAATACTGCTACTTTCTAATAATAATAATTACTATCTTATAATAATAATAATGGTGGTGGGAGTGGCGATAATGATTGATCTTTTATTTAATTTTTTACCCGGTATTTACCTAACATAACACGAACGCCAGAAAAGAAAACATCCATCTGAACATCCCAGTGTGGAATCGTTACAATGTGTAAGACCAATAGTTAGGCATGAATGCGACGATACAGACAAAGTAAACGCCCCGAACGGCATGTAAAAAGCGTAGAACGTCCATCCTGTTGGTGATTAAAAAGAATCGTCGGTTTAACCCATTGTCACTGAATTAACCCCATATCCCCATGGTACGACTAATAAGACTGTTCATGCCAGCACAGTTGTCACCAAGCATCAATTAACTACTGTGACGTGAACGGTCTCGCTCCTACCTATCTCTCCGAGCTGATATCGTTAACTGTCACAAATCTGCGTTCTTCTTCAGATTAATAAATTGCCTAAAACATGGTCCTCGGTAAACGTGCTAGTTTTTTATATATTTTTTTTTTTCATTTATGGAACAGCTTTCTCGGTTGGCTGTCACGCTGTTGTGGAATAGGTACCACCATCGCACGTCACCCACTGTGAATACTTTCAAAGCCAGCCTGAAGCGTCATGTTATTTAGTATGGTTTTGTTTTGCTACTGTTTTGCGGTTTATATTTGTAGGTTCTGTTGGCGCTTTGAACCTTGTGTATGTGGCGCGTTAATGAATTCAATATTATTCTATTAGCCCTCTTTACTTTTGGGTAAGTTCAACATCAAAAAATCCTGTGTGAAGAAACAATCCAATTATATCAGTTACAAACTGCCAACTGATGAGGTTCGAGAGGTTATAGAGCTCTCATCATTCTTACTGGTGGGCTAACAATCGGTAAGTAGTATTCGTATCTGACTAGTGTCTGAAAGACTCCCCCCCCCCCCCCCCCCCCCGATATGGACCAGTTGACCTCTCGAATGGGTCCTAGCGACACGCTACCGATCGTAATGGGTCATGTTATTCCATTCCCCTCTTCGACACAGACTTCGTCTTTCCGTGAGGAGTTGGTATGCAGATAGATTCCGAACAATCTCCTTCCCTAGAATATGTATCTGATGTCATGTCATTAGGATGATAGATAAACGTTTACATTCAATTGCCATGTGTAAGTAAAGCCAGATCGTGGCATACCGTGGGATGAGGCTAACCGCATGCGGGGTAACATTGGCAGGCTCCAAATTTTATTATTAGTGTGTTGAATGATTTACGCAGTACTACCGCCAATACGTAGCAACATTGAGTTTGTAGGGCAAAGCTTTTTTCTACTTAAAAAAAATCAGCATTCACCCTCATTCTGCGTAACTGGTTCTGTTGCCTCTCTCATAGGAATCGATAGTCTTTTTCACCAGTTATATAATTGTTACTAAAGAGAAAATTGTCTAACATTAGCAGCAGGTTCAATCTACTGCCGAGTGAATTATACACACACCACACCACATTAATACAACAAAACACACAACCACCACCACACGCACACACAAATACACACGCAACATTCACACATAGGATACTTACCACTGATGTGTAAGGGGTACCAGCGAAGTACTGGTTCGCTTAAGGGGAACCGGCAGCCGAGCGCGCCTGCAGCACGTGCGCCCCGCGGGGTTGGCCACTTCAGTGGCAGGAGGCGTGACGGCATAGCTCCTTAAGAGCCTACTGCAAGTTCTGATGTAACGTGCGACGAGAAAGAGTTGGGGCAGGCATCCCACGTACGCGATAAAGTAGTCGTCGTGGTACTGACACACTACTTACACACACACACACAGACATACATACATACATTATATACATACATATACATACATTACAACATACTACATGGCGGATGATCAGTATACTTCAGATCAGAGAGCTGCCCAAAAACGAGAGATCCAACCAGTACTCAGAAACCATGCTGACTGGACGAGGTCTGCCAAGGACTTCTTATCGCACACAAGATCAAAATGTGGGGAAATTGAGCGCATCATTGACGTATTGGTACGGCTAGTGTTTTTTTTTTTTTTTTTTTTTTTTTTACTGGGCAAACCCACATGAAACAGGACACCGTGGGCAGTCCATCGGACCAATCAAATACACTGGAACTGATAACTACTTTACGTCCCTGTACTTTACTTTACTATAATGATCTCAGAGTCTTGGAATTACTTCAAACATTCTCACTTGATAGCCTGTATCCTCACGCAAACGCAGACACCAGCTCAAGGAAATGGCCCGTACGTTTCTAGTAGGATCAAAGGAAGACGGGTGTTATTTCCATTGAAGGTAAATCAACCGACTTTTTCCTTTGTCCAATTCTCATGCGCATACACGGCTGGAGGGAAAGGCGCTTACCCCAATCTTACTTGTCCGCCCAGAAGTAATCACTGGTGGCTGATACCGTTGAGAAGAACGAAATCCGTGCAAATGTTGGAGTGATCATTCTACATACCCGATACCTTTACCAAAGTTCGGTCACTTTTGTAATAACCCTGTGACACAGCGTCTCATATCATAAATAGGTGCGTGATGTTTCGCAATATCTATGTTACCAGACACGATAGGATAGTTACCCTTATAGGGATGAGATTTTGAAGCACAACAAACTAGTGATATGTTGTGGTGACAGCTTTGTGCTGGACTTCAATTACGTCAAACACAAAAAGCCAGACCTTCTAGTCCTTACGACGTTTTCATAAATCAAACCTATGGATCAAAGTGTCAGGAATATCATGCTGCCAACAATTTAGTTACAGCTGGATACACCTTATCTGTAAACGGTCGTTATGGTCATCAGCAGTATGGGATATGTGGCATAATCGGGCTGTCCGGTCTGAAAATGCTTGGCTTTACAAATCAAAAGAGTGAAGCTATTGTAAATTTCTAAGTGTTAAGTGCAACAGAGGTTCTAACAAGTTTGGAGGAGCGTGCCAGATGATTGGCCATGTAAACCGACTGAGCCACTGGTTATTGATATTATACCGGGTAGGGGGGCCAGTCAGGACAACTGGGAAAAGGAAACACTGTTGTTCGATTCGAAAGTAATTTAGCAAACACGATGAAAGAACAGTTTCGCGGAATTAACAGGGTAGAATTATTATCCAACGAATTGGGCAGATTACGAGTGAGTACTTATACACAACATGCCGAATGAGGGATTCAGACTCGCTTTTGACAGTGGACCTTCATAGTAGCAGATGTTGGTTACAAGTTTCATAGCGCTGTTAGTATGTAAATGCATAGGGATGCAGACAGTAGTTACGTACGGAGTAGGTGCTCCGCTTGCTAGCGGGTTCTAGGATCTGATGTCAGCGATGGGACGGCCTGGGAAATCTGTGAAATCCACTTGAATTTCATCATTTTGAAAAGTCGATCGATCTAAATAGGTTGTCCACACCCTACTTGACTATTTGAGTGCGTTTACTCTGTATTTTGCGGTTTGGAATCTTAGAAAAATTGACGACTACGTCTTAGGTCCGTCACTGCAGGGGGACATTATACTATCTGTTGACCTTTCCCACGTTTACCCTGACATGACCTCTCTTTTGTGTAATCGATTATTATTGATGTATGTTATCATCATGTTTTGATGTTCATTCGGTGGTGAAAATTGCAATAAACAGTCAAACTAGGTAGTATGGACTCAATATTTTCCAGGTATCCTTCCTGCTTATTCATGTCGGGGAAGGCGAGAACTTTTCCCCTGACCATGAGATATGCTATACTTGGAACAGCATTTCGATGAGTGGATAATGAACGTGTCTCTGACGATTTGAAAATGCTAGAGCTGAAGCCGCATAGCATAGGCTGTCAGGGCGAGTGCCGAATAGGTGCACCTAAACAGAAAAGCCAAGAGGCTTAGTGACTCTTGGACTGCCTTGATGTTAGTTGGCCTCAGATGCCCTCTGAACTGATCCCAATACAATGAGGATCACTCACTTCAATATTGGGCACATGGAATACCGAGCATGACTCATCTGACCAGTGGGGTTTTGAGTTATCGTGTCCACAAGCTGAACTGGCCCATATCGAGTTTTTTTTTTCACACACGATTTTAAATTTTCCTCCTTCCCTGCCACATTGACCCAGCAGTCCACCTAAAACCATATATTCATTGTATATTCGACATAGGAAGCTACATACCAAATTTCCGCTTGATCGGACAAAGCATTCTGGCTACTCGGTGATCAAACAGTTTTCATTCAGACTCTGACCTCTCTGACATCTAAATGACCTTTGACGCTGACCCCAGTACATACCAACAACCAGACCCTAAAACAATCGGGGTCATGTACTTATCATGGTGAACCCACCTACCGTATGAGCTTCATTCAATCCAGGTAGAGTCATTTGACGTGGTCGCAGCCAGAAATTGGCCAAAATATCAGAGGCAGGGATCCTGCACTTCCCCTTCTCTCCCTCCCCGTAAGAAATCGCATAGTAACACTCAGTTTGATTGACGCAAGCTTCCGATTATTCTTGATTAAAGGGTTTTTCAGGTTATTGTAAGTTTTATTCTGGGAAGTTGCTGAATAATAGGAGCCAAACTACTCACATCTGTCCCGATAGTCCGTGGTGTATTTTCGGGTCTGTCGTAACCCACCAGCCCCGCACTCTGATGTCTTGGTTGGTCTCCTTCCCGGCTAAACCCCCTCCTCCCACTCTGGGTATGTCGTGTCGTACTGGTACACGTGATTATGAGCTCCTTCCCATCCACCGCTCATTGGTATAGAGGCGTTCTGTTAATCTGTAGAGACAGCCCAGGATTCGTCATCATTAACCTACCGAGAAGCTCCTCACAATGATTCGTATCTTCTGCCAGGCGGAGACCTCACAAGTGGTGTCTCGACCTCCCTGCCCACGGTCCTGAACACGTGGAGCCATCGGATGAAGCAACAGAATAGCCCTATCAGCATAACCATG
The DNA here is from genome assembly GCA_026419785.1 of Sclerodactyla briareus. Lineage (NCBI taxonomy): Eukaryota > Metazoa > Echinodermata > Holothuroidea > Dendrochirotida > Sclerodactylidae > Sclerodactyla > Sclerodactyla briareus. Next base: position 133,144 of record JAODTK010005465.1, on the reverse strand, counting down.
TTTATAATCTTTATCTGGTATGGCCCGAGCTCTCCAATCGTCCAATCGCCTCCAGGATGTCGTCGAACTTCATCTCGGATTTGTTGTTTTCCGGAGGGAGTATCTAGTGATGCAACATCGAGCGAAATGATGTGAGGTCTGTCTATTCAGTGAGGCGGGTGGTTCAAGAACCAGGAAGCCAGAAGGCTCAGTGTTCCTTCTCGACTCTGTCTGACAACTATAGCCAGACACACAAGGAACAAACTTATGCAACATAACGTCTGAACAAATTTCCCTTCGTCCCCCACCCCCAATAGGATTCCGTACTCTTGATGATAAGCTACACCCCAAGGTTTTCAGACTTCGATCCTCCTGAATGACCTCAGATGACCTCTGACCTGACTCCAAAACATGGGTTCATGTCTCATCATGGGGAACACACCTAAGCCAAGTATGAAGCTTCATCCAACCAAGTGGGTCGAGGTATTCCGTGTACAAGCCAAAAGGGCCAACATATCGACTTTCCATATTTCTCTCTATTTTGACCCCGACCGAAATAAAAAACAATAGGGTTCAATGTATTCTCCATAGAAAGCTTTACACCAAATCTCAACTTATCTGACCAACCATTCGTACCTATCGTGTTTATCAAGGCTTCAGACTTTGACCTCTGGTGACCCGTCAGCTGCCCTCTGGACCGTAACCCCGAAACAATAGAGTGCATGTACTTGCATGGGGAACCCACATACCAAGTCCATCCATCCATCCAGAATGGGTCGAGTTATCGTGTTCACGAGCAAAATTGGCCAAACATAAAATTTTCCTAATTCTTGACTAAAATTCACCCCGACCTAACCAAAAAAAAAATGGGTCCCTGTACTTGTCCCATAAGAAAGCTGCATTATTTCAATCATCCGTTCAACGCAACCATTCTGGGGCTCTCGTGTTTTTACAAGGTTTCAGCATTTGACCTCAAGTGGACCTCATATACCCTCCGACCTGGATCCAAAACAGTAGGGGCCCATGTACTCTTGCTGGGGAACACACATTACCAAGTATGAGCTCATCCACCCAGGTGGGGCCGAGTTATCGTGTTTAAAAAAAGCCAAAATATCAACTTTTCCAAATTTGCTATTCTCGACTAACTTCATCCCGCCCTAAACGAAATCAATGGGGTCCCTGTACTTCCCATAAACAAGCTTACTATTCAACCTGTTTCAGAAAACCAACCATTCTGGATTTATCCGTGTTTTAACCGCGGGACGGCCCTCGCAAACCCATGGTTAACGCAGCTTTCCTGTAACCATCCCCCAACTCAGTGAGTTTGGGGGGATGGGCCAGGCACCGGCCTAGTCGCTGGCCCGTAGAAGGTCTGTCGATTAGGAGCGGATGTGCAGTGCACCTATGAGTGAGTCCTCTTGAACAACCATGAAACCACAACAACCCAGAAGACGAACCACAGAACTCAAATGATTCTCCCAAAATTCCTGAAAACCAAGTCAAAGCCTGTTCTTGCAGGCAAATTTCGCAGACCGTGAATTACTTACTCTCGTAGCCCTTTCAACGTTCTCAATAAGCAGCTTATTTTTCGCGAAGTGAGTGATTGTGTGAGTCCGTAAGATGCTCCGAACGTCATATTGCGGTGAAGCATTCAATGATACGATACCAGGATAAATTAGATTCGAATTGGGCTGAATTACAAGCCTTCTTGACATCACCATCCTCTCCTGAGTAATGTGAATGAATATGGCGTAATCCTCATATCGACACTCACCGTAATATAGCTGTTAGGATCAGAAGCAATAGGACTCGTGAGATGACCACTGACAGGAATATGAGATGAACGACTCAGAAAAATATAAGGGAATCGGAGAAAATGCAAGCAAATACTATACAGGTATAACTGAACGCCTAAATCTTGGTCGAATTATCAACTAGCCTGTTCGCTTCAGGTATTGTCCGTGGGAAGTACAACATCGCAAGGTTTTGCAGTAATTGACCAATAGCCTGCTCTGATGATGCGCTGTACCGGTCGCATAGTATGGCAAGCGTTTTAAAAACTTTATGGATTTCGGTATTTGGAATATCCACAATTATTTGGCATATATCTTGAAATTTTTGGAGATATCTGCAACTCATTTGAAGATATCCCCAATTATCTGAAGATATCTTCAAATATTTGAATATATCCTTAATTCATTTGTTTAATATCTTCGAATAATTGAGATATCAGTACTTATTTGAATCTCTATCTACAATTATTTGAAGATATCTGTAAATCAATTATGATATCTTCAAATAATTTGGGATATCCAAGAGGAACTGAGGATATCCGCAATCATTTGCTGAGATCACATTGAATTGTAGGTACTTATCAATACGTGCTTTCTTTGTTATTCACAATTTATCGTGGATATCATAACCAATCCTTACAGATATTCTACAATTCATTTTGGTTGATATCAGCAATTCGACCATACATATCTACAATGAATACCGTGTCTGTTGACTTATTGATATCAATAATTAAATTTTATATCTACTATTTAATTGAAGATATCCAATCCTCAAAATCGTTTGTAAATATCTACAATGCAATTGAAATTGTTGATATCAAAAAGTCGCAGCCGTTTTAGTTTTTCTTCAGCATTTGAGATATCTTCAATAACTCACTTAACCTCATTTTAATTAACTTCGTCAAGGTTGGCGTTTTGCTATACGATGCGTCAAACGGTGACTACCACCCGTAAAAGCGAGTGAACAGCACTGAACATTTGTTTTAACCGCCATGTTTGCGCCCGACTACATATACAGCTGCCAATATATATTCAATCGCGGATAATGGCCATATGACGATAAACGAGTATGTGTTGAGGTCTAGTACGTGTAGGTGTAGCACATTAGCAATGGCCGTACATATCGTTTCACGTGAACTGAGTAATGCACAGTGCACTGCGAGTGGAATTTCAACGAACGTGTACGTACAGCAAGCGCCGTTTAGTTTTATTCAGCATTTGGAGATATCTCCAATCCTTTGATGATATCTTCAAATGCATTGAAGATATCTCCAAATAGACCAGTAGAGCAATCACAACGCGCCATTTTGGTTTTATTTCAGTATTTGTGCAGATAACTCAAAATCATTCAAGTGGACAGATATCGGCAAATGAAATGAAGATATCTGCAAATGAAATTGAGATATCTGCAAAAAATACTTGAAGATATCTTCAAATCATTTATTTGAAGATACAACTATTCAAAGTGAAATCTATATTACTTCTGAGATATCTACAACAAAATGATTGTAAATCTCTTAATAGAATTGTAGATATCATAATTAAGTTGCCGATATCAATTAAATGAGTCTATCCCAATTTAATCGTTGATATCTACAATTATTTGAGGATATCTTCAAATGATTTATAATATCATTAAACATTTTCTGATATCAACTATTTTTTTGCTGATATCTGCAAACTTGCGATACCTCAAATAATTGTGGATATCTACATATTTAAGATTCTATCTGTAATCCAGTATTGATATCTTCAAATATTTGAGATATCCTATCAATGATTGTTGATATCTCTAATAGTTTTAAGATATCTTCAATTGTTTAAGTTGATGTTCTTCAATAAATTGGGGATATCAGTAAATATGTGGAGATGTCTCTAATTAATTAAAGATATCCTCAATTGATTTGGGTCTGATTCTGCATTAGTTGAGATATCTTCATTTATTTGAAGATATCTTCAAATAATTGTAGATATCTATAAATGCCGAATAAAAAGTAAAACGCTTGCCATACGGTCGCACAGTTCATGGTTACATGTCCTTCGAACAGGTGCTGCCGTTACAGAACGAGGAGACGTCGCTCCTTAGAATGCGGATCGTCGCGGCGCGGGGACCCCGATTCCGCTTCCCGTCGGTCGTGTTCGGGTAGAGAAGTTCCCCGGCAAGTTGATTGGAGGTCATTTGTAGAGGAGGCCTACCCGAGGTTTGTTTGTTGGTCGGACTACTCCGGGGCTAGTGAAGGGCCCGAAATTGGCGACAACAGGGAAAACCGAGATGGTTGCCGCTCCACTGGTATGGAATGCCGAAAAGGTCCAAACCCCAACGCTACCCTCGGTCGATTTTGTCTGTTTTTTAAATAGCATTGTCTTCATTCGATTTCACTCTTTTCCCTTCTCTCTCCCCTCTGCATTCTTTTCTCTTCTTCCTTTTGTTCTTCTAATTAGACGACGCGTCCATCGAAACTGCTATTCAAGGAAACGGCGCCTTCGCTCGAGCGACTATTCGGATCGAGACGCACTTTGAGGTGACATGGCCTGGAAAGAGGCGCTTCCATTGACTAATACTCAGAAAACATCGGCAGATTCAGCATGCTTTGGGTTGGACTTCTGCCGTTCCATACAGTGTATGCTGGAGAGGTGATTGTGCTGGTTGAGATAGGCTGATAACCTATGCAGTAGCGACCCTGGCCGTCAGTGAAGTGATCGCTGTGTCGAAATCTGGGTTTTTTTCCTTTCCCTGACGATACGCAGCTTTATGATTAGTAAAAGTTGTTCCTTATTCTGGTAGTCTTCTAAGGAGTTTTTTTAAAGGTCATACACCAGTACCTCCTATGCTTTCGGGTGTCCCACACAACATTCTATGTGGTATGGACAGGAATATCTTCTGCCCGAGACTAGGAGCAGCAGTGGGAACTCATTGCGCATTCCGGGAAGCGGCAGTACAGTGAACTACTTGGGCAGCCCCCTAAGTCGCCCACCCACATTTCAATCATCAGGATCCAAACCATTTCTGGGTCGAAATTTTCCCCCAGTTGAGTCAGATTTGACCCACTCGGTCGATTTGACCCAGATAATTTCAGAGTGCAAATCACTGCTATGGAACCCCCTAGGTCTTTGAATATAATTTGAAAGATGTGTGACCCGTTAACCGGTTTTTTGACGCAGATAAAGTATTATGCTATAGTACGCCTGTGAAACAGGCCTAGATATGAGATAAACATTTGCTGCAAAAAAATAACCTTTATTGATCTCTCTGAGGCTTTGATTTCATCGACCAACCACTTTTGTTAGTATTCCCTTATGAAGTACGAGGTGTATCCCACAATTCGTTCAAAATTCATTTAGTTAACGTCACAAAATAATGTTCATTGTGAAAATAGATCTTCTGAAACGCTGACTAATGATATTGGACCGCAGTGATCAATTTAGGACCAATTTTTTTTTTTTGTTTATTTTGCATATTGCAGATACCTTGTTTCTCCTAAAAAAAATCCGTTTTTACCAGAATCGACCTTCGCGATACGCTTTGGATGCCGCCGCGGATTCAATCAAATCTCGGGTTAGAATTTAGGATTGAATAAATTATTCTCGAATATTTAAAAAAAGAAGCTTCTGATTACTGACAGCAGAATAAATACAAGTAATATTTCCGTACTTCTGAGCGGAGTACGCATTGATGCATTACCTCAAGCGACTATGCTTGTGTAATGACCGATTGAAATTCACCTGGCCCACAGCATTTAACAACAATACTGTTGCTAGTAAATTTTCGAAAGTGAATGGTATTATCAATCATCTAAACACTAGACTTCCTCGGAGTGCACTCATATATAACTCTGAAATGCATAAGTGTCAACGCACTTGCTAGATAGTCTTTTGCATGGTTTGCGGGTATTCAAGCTTATAAGTGCTTCATAGCTTGCATAAGTTACAGAATTGCTCGTACTCCCCCCCCCCCACCCCCCCCCCCTCGAAAACCAAAAAAAAAAACCCCACCCCCCCCCAAAAAAAAAAAAAAAAAAACCCCCCCCCCCCCCCCCCCAAAAAAAAAAAAAACCCCCCCCCCCCCCCCCCCCCCCTCGGAGTGCACTCATATATAACTCTGAAATGCATAAGTGTCAACGCACTTGCTAGATAGTCTTTTGCATGGTTTGCGGGTATTCAAGCTTATAAGTGCTTCATAGCTTGCATAAGTTACAGAATTGCTCGTACTCCCCCCCCCCCCCACCCCAACAAATACCCCCAGTATCACAGTTTCAAATGGGGTTATTTGGCTTACCAAATCCATCAACGGTATTTTGCCCGGAGTGTTTGATCATTTATATTGTGCGATTTGTTTTCCGAACACAAAATATATATTCATACAAATCCGTATACGAGAACGGAAAGAAATAGGAATCAACGAGGAACTGGTGTAAGCCTCTGGAACTCTTTGAATCCAGATCGGAGAAGTTCTTTTATTAACTCCTCGCGCCTGATACTTTTTATTCCGCTTTTTTTCTTCCCTCTTCAAAACACATGCCTAACACACAAAATGTCATGCCCATTTTCAGTGTCCTTGTAGGGACCAGATTCAAGTCTTAACTGTAGTCTTATCGATCCCTCCTCCCATACATAAATATAATATATGTTTTTGCCATATTCTGTATACACTCCTATTGATCACTCAGAGAAATGTATGGTTCATGTTTGACTATGAATAATAAGGTGAAATGGAACCTGAAAATTGAAACCCACACTGTGTATGCATCTGCTCGGATAAGGTCAACGAAACAGGAAGACTGTGGTTCTTTACCCTCTCAGAACGCATCCCGCTTATACCATTATTAGGAGACCCATGTATTAACTGGGGTTATTTGTGTACAAATTTCCATACGGTTTTTTGCCCCGTGATGTTCGATAATTTTTATCGCACATATTAGTTTTTTGATTCCTTGGCGAAGCCAAAAGTAATCTATGAAGTCTCGCGTGGAGTGGGTGTATAGTGGTGTTGTTGTGAGTGGTGTATGTGTGCTGGTATCGTGTGTGTGTGGCGTGGGTGACACTTCGTTCCACGCGATAGAACAAAACGCAAAGGCCGTGTATTATGTCATATCAGGTAGGTAGGTGTCACCCAGGAACAAGGGATGACCCTATTGTTTTTTGTACCATCGAATGGTCGTCAATGCTCAGAGAGGTTAAATTTGAAAAGTGTTTCCGCGGAGATAATGATCGCAAGCAGTATGAAATGAATATGTGGTAGGTAGGTGTAACCCATGGCGGCGGAGGAACCATATGTGTTTTGGAGTGAGGTCAAATTAATGTAGGGTCTCATATGGCAATTGACGATATCTCTTGGACAACGAAAACATTTTAGAGTGATGTCGAAATGGAAAAGTTTTGTGTCTGGTTTGAAATAATATGGTGACAGACTTTGACCTCATTTGACCTTGACCTTTGAACCTCATTTGACCTACGACCTAGTGATTTTGCAGCTTTTTTTTGTGATGGCGGGAAGCTAGTCGTGTTAAGAGCACAACAAAAAAAGGTCAATGACACTACCATTACTACGATACTCTTATCAAGCTATCTCAATGAATGTGAAGGGTCAAGACAGCCAAAATAAATCTTCATATATCGCGGCAAAGAAACATTTTGGAGGGAACTGGATAATGGAAAGTTTTCGTTGTTAGGGTGAAATACAATCTGGTGACCGACTTTGACCTCATGACTATTGACCTTTTTGACTCATTTGACCTTTGACCTGGTGAATTTGAATGCTTTTTTGTGTTGGCGCGAAGCGTCTTGTTCCAGCAAAACGAAAAAAGTCAATGACACTACCATATACGATACTCTTATCACAAGCTTCTTCAATGAAATGTGGAGGTTCAAGGACAGTAAAACAAGGAATGTGGATAATTTGGATTTGAAATCTGTACCTGCAGAATGTATTAAATGAATGCAAGTATATATCAACTTCCAACTTAAGTGGTGGATTGGAAACAATGATGAAGTAAATCCCATGTTTTTGGTTTCAGGTCAAGGGCATTCAAGGTCACAAGGCAAATCTTATATCTCTGGCAACGATTCATTGTATACAGAGTGAGAAAAGCATTATAGCCAACCAAACAAATATTCCCCCAGTGAAGACAGTAAATAATTCTGAATGTCATTTCTTGTTTATTCCTATATGTTTGGAGTATTGACTAGCCACTAAAGGATTCCCCTAGACAAGACAGCTACAAATTCTTGATTGTCATTTTATATTAGTGCCAGCTATAGTACTCCTGACAAGTAGTGGTGTTGGCTGGACCGGGGGGAGGTGGCATTTTGGTCTTTGCAATCGCACACCCCCCCCCCAAAGGTTTCATAGGTAGCTTATGAAATTTAAATAATGTAGCCCTAGTTGAAGCATGCATCACTGCATTAATTAACAAATTCCTAATTGCAAAGCTGAAACGCCTCTTCTTGCGCTTACATTACTCTCATTAGTGTTTACATTTTCGACCACAAAGTGTTGTGTTGCCTCTTCATTAAATCTGGTGTGCTTCCATTCCCCCCTCACCTCTTCCCTTCCCGACAATACACGTATTCCCCAGTGAAGGACGTACAAATTCTTCATTGTCATTTTATTATTATCATGATATGTACTGAAATTGGACTAGACACCTACGTGACCAGCGCTATGTATGTATGTATGTACCTCCTGATCAGTAGTGGTTCAAGTGTTGTATGCGGTGGCGTGGAATTGAACGAGATACGCCTCTTTCTTACATGCACACCCCCCCCCCCCCCTCCCCCAGGTTTCCTAGGCAGCCTATGAAAATTGAAATAATGTCGCCCAATTTGAAGCCTGCTCACTCATTCATTGACAAATCTCTAATTGCAAGCAATTACGTTCTTATTGAGATATATCTATACGATATATGGCTATCGATGGGGGGGTAGACAAATGGCAATTCTTCCATAGGAGTCGTAGTATTATTTTACTCGAGGGTGATGAATGCCAAGTTGTGCTTACATATAAGTGAAATTGGTGTTATGATCTTCAAATTTCCCATTTAATAGTATTACAGAGAAATGCACACCAGGAAATGTCCTGCCTAATTCATTTAGAACACCCTATGTAGAAGCCATTATCCTCTCAACCACTGTCTGCATTGTGTGTGTATACTATAATAAGGCCTTCGTTGCCCTGGGTCAACATTCCAATCCTCAAAGGATTAATCTCTCAACAACATAATAAACTAGAATGCCTGTCAGACTTAGTCACAGTGTGGATAAAGGTACTGGCACTGGTCAATGTCAGGGGACTGAACGCGCTAACCTTTCCGGGGAGGGGGTATTTTTTTTTTATATAATCCAAATTATCCTGTGTGCAATCAGTTACTGCTCATCTGATTGTTTCACTGCCTACGGAATGCGAAAAGCACACTTCCAGGTTGTGAAAGACTTGACAGGCAGGATGACCATTGGGTATTATTAACGGTGATTCATAGACAAGCCATAACGAGGGGCCGGATTAACTGTGATGTGTGTAGAAGCAGGAGTTGGGAGGAAGAAGAAAGCAGGGTCAAGGGAAACTGAAAAGAAGGAAGGGCACAACATTGTGGCATTTTTCGATTGAGCAAAAAGTGAGGGCATTACTCTGTACCAGAGCAAAGCGTGGGGCATTACCCTGTACCACAGGACAGAAATGGGGGAGGGGTTTAAGTCTATAAAAGTATTCTCTTCTTCCCCCAGTGGCCTCCATCATATGGTGTGGATGTCAATGATGTGACTATTGGGGAAAAGAAAAGTGATGCCAGATTAATAACATGTTGAACAATTGGCAGAAGTCATACTTGGCTTTTGATCAACATAATGAGCCCATAATTCAGAAATGTCTCAACATGGGCTATAATACTAGAACTTACAAAGATTTGTCAGGTCTATTATCTCTTTGTATGTTATGTGAGCCAGATATTATGTTATGGGAGGTGCTGCATGGGGTGGGTCATATAGAGAGAACATTCCGCCAACCCCACAATGTAGGAGAGAATATGGATTTTGAAGCCTTGTGAAAAGTTGACCCTAAACATAGCAATAAGGACATTTGATGGACTGGGTTAATTTTAAAATGCTATTGATACAAGTATTCTGAACAGTTATGGCACTTGTCAATTGCATGACCAACCCCTTGTACCCAGACAAGTGAGTCCTTGCACTCAACGAAATGATGCACACCTCAGTCACTGTGCCTGAAAATATGAAATTTGACACCCACAGTCCCTTTGGAAGACCACAGCCTACTTGCTGTACAATTGCCTGATTGACTGGCAATGACTTAACCTCAGTAAATTATTGATAACGGCCATATGGTACAATGACAACATGTGAGACACCATGCTTTCGGACACTGACTGTACCTACAAATGACTCGGCCTTGTCCATGTGTAGTTGAGGAAGGCAATTATAATGATAGGTTAGCCTGTATTCACTTCTCCTTTTTCCCCCAACATATACCCCAAAAAGATATTTTTTCACATTCGTATAATGATGGTTGGGGGTCGTTACCGATCAAAGAACTGCCACTTCATTCATCTATCTGCTTTGACCACACCAGTACTTTATAAGTAATGATGTTGCTAACGTGATCCTCATCACTTAGTCTTGCCTGCAGTCTGCTGACGTAGTGTCACGGTCGCTGGGCCTTTTCCCACACGGAATGGAAAACATTGGACCTCCGCTGGTTATGCTCTTGACTTTCACCTTTCATCACTCCTTCAATATATACTTACTTCCAGGTTTAATTTTTCAAGTATTTCATTTTCACTTGCCCTCAGATGACTTTTTGACCTGGTCAAACACAACAAGTATCTCATCTCATGCGCTTATCTAATTTTCAGTGAATCGTTTTGTGTCCAGTTGTGGTTTGAGTTTGGGCAACACCTCTTTCGGGTTGGAATTAGCTGAGTACTGGGACATGTTCAGGAAAAAAACAAGGCAAGAATCCTACGCAGAGTTGCGTCTTGTTTAAATACCTAATCACGAGCAGATGATGGGTCGAGTGAGCTTATCTGGGTGTATTTGGGAGGCACAAATCATTAGTTGTAGTAATTCCCTATTATCAATTTATCGATCAAATTATTGGCAGGTTGCGCGAGAATCGGTGCGTAGGGGATGTGGTACATAATTAGTTTTCCAGAGTAAAATGTCATAGTTAGTCTGTTAGTTCCATAATGAACCGGTATCTCTCGATCGCCTGTTTCTTCCCATAAGGTTAATTTTATATTTTGCGTTACACAGTTTCTTAGTATTTATAGAATACTTTGCACATACTCGGCACTGCTTTGACGTTTGTTTTGCAGATGGGCGAAGGATCCAGGTATTGGGGCAGCTACCGTTACTTTTCCCACGTTATCCTTTATCCATCACCCACTTAGCGATTTTGACTTCATCCATATCCAGTACGATGACGACTGGTAGATGAATTTATTCTTAATAGATAACCGCTGAACCTATTCATGCGCATTATTCCAGGCAATTTTTACTTTTTGGTCGTGCCAAACTTGTATTCATATCCTGCCCTGCCTCCTTCCCCTATCCCACTAGGAAATACACGCAATGCTGTGTCGGCTTGATAAGCTCACATACCTTTCACGGCCTCATTTCGTGATGTACACATAACTAACCTGGTGCGTCTCTGGATTAATCAGTTTGCGGCAATGTCTGCTGGGTTAGGAAATTACAACTTCACAGTTATTTATATATTCATTATAAAATTCAAATGAAAACGCACTGTTCTGCATACTCTGAACTGTGATTTGTGTCCTCGAAGAAGAACATTCAGATCGGAATAATTTTCTTTGCTGTTTTTTTGGCGATAGTGGGACGATAAGAACATTACTGAGTCCTAACATTCGATAATGTAATGGTCTCTCTATTATGTTTGATCAGACACTTTCTGTGCTTATTATCAATTTATTTTGTTTTGTTGCTTGTGTGGTACGATGCACCATGATCACCTTGATCGTATGTGTCTTTATATAAGCCTACACGTGCTAGTTCCTCTATAATCATCGGCTCAAAGAATTAAACGCCCCCCACCCGAACACTTTTTGATCTGAAAACCCCCTACTCATTCTTCTTCATTAAAAATGGTAACATCGTTCGTCATTTACGGAATAGTGGAGTTGTGTATGGTGTGCTAATTGCACAAATGCACGGACACCTGAAAATGCATTTTTTTCCAAGACGACATACAATACTATGCTACCAATATTATGACCCACCAGTCCCTTATGAGTAATGAAGGTTGCTAAAGTGATCCTCATCAATCAGCCTTGCCTGCAGTCTCTGACGTAGTGTTACGGTCGCTGGGACTTCCCCCACTGAATGGAAAAACATTGGACCTCGCTGGTTATGACTTCTGACTTTACCTTCACTCTTCAAGACATACTTACTTACACACAGTTGTTATTTTTCAGTTTTCATTTCATTGCCCTCAGATGACTTTTTGACCAAGGTCAAAAAGCAAAAAACAAGTATCTCATCTCAGGCGCTGAGTAAATATTGCAGGTGATCGTTTTGCGTCAAGTTGTGGTTTGAGTTTGGCAACACACATCTTGCAGGTTTGATATAGCTGAGTAGGGGAACATGTCATGAAAAAAAAGGCAAGAATCACTACGCAGAGGGGCGTTCTTGTTAAATACCTAGATCGAGGCAATGAAGGGGTAGAGTGAGCTTATTTGGAGGCACCAATCTTGTTGTAGTAATTACCCTAATTTTATTATCCAATTTAAATCGACAAACTTATTGGCAGGATTGCGCGAGCATCGTGTGTGCGTAGGGTGATGTGGTACATAATTAGTTTTCCAGAGTAAAATGTCATAGTTGTCTGTTCTTTTTCCATAATAACGGTAATCCTCGATCGCTGTTTTCTCCATAAGGTTAATTTTATATTTTGCGTTACAAAGTTTTCTTAGTATTTTTAGAATACTTTGCACAACTTCGGCTGCTTTGGACGTTTTTTTGCAGATGGGCGAAGGATCCAGGTATTGGCAGCTACGTACGTTTCACGTTATCACTTTATCCCATCCCCACGTAAGCAGTTTGACTTCACTCCATAATCCAGTACTATGACGACTGGGTAGATGAATTATTCTAGTAGAATACCGCCGAACCTATTCAGGCGCATTATTCCCCAGGCATTTTGTCGTAGCCAACTTCCTGTATCATCCGCCCGCCCCCCTATCCCACTAGGAATACCCGGCAAAGCTGGTGTCGGCTGATATAGCTCACATACCTTGCATGCACCCTATTTCTGGTATGCCCCTCATTTCCTGTGTGTGTCATCTGGAAATTATCCAGTTGCGCATATGTTCTGCATGGGTTAGGATAGTTAACTTCCAGTTATTTATAGTATTCATTAGAATTCAATGAAACGCACCCTGTTTCTTGCAATAACTCTGAACTGTTATTTTGTGTCCTCGAAGAACATTCAATCGGAATAAATTTTCTTTGCGTTTTTGGCGATTGGACGATAAGAACATTACTGAGCTAACATTAGAAGATAATGTACTGTCTCTCTTATGTTTTGATCAGACATTTCTGTGCTGATTATCAATTTATTTGTTTGCTTGTTTTTGTACGAATTCACCATGATCACCTTGAATCGTATGTGTCTTTATATAGGCCTACACGTGCTAGTTCCCTTATATCCTCGGCTCAAAGAATTAAACGCCAACAACGACACTTTTGAGTCTGAAAAACCCCCTACGCATTCGTTCATTAAATGGTAATAGGTTCGTCCTTTACGGAATTTTATGTGGGAGTGGGTGTATGGGGTGCTATATGCATTCCAAAAATGCACGGACACCGGAAAATGCATTTTTCCAAAGACGACATACTAATACTAATGCTACCAATAATGATAAATATAAAACATATAGAGCGCAAAATGGGCGCTTCCAGGCAAGGTTACGAATGGATAAAAAAACTATAGAAAGCATCACATTACTAGAGTTAAACACGTATAGCATTCAGCCTTTCTAATGATTCGCTGAGATGACTCCCGGTATGTGAAAGGGTAGACAGGTCAAAGGGTAGGTTGTTACTAGAAAGTGTCGGGCGGGTAAACCGCCAGACGTATACTCCGATCTTCTTATTCAAGAAATTTGGAGAACATGAAACCGGACACATTCGTGGGAAAGAAGACATATCAGATTGGTGAAGCGAACAACGTGTACGGTAAAGGGTATTCCAATAACTGCGCTGTTATTGTATGAGGAACTGACAGGCACCTGGACAAGGCTGCGTCCTTGAATAAGCACTTTATTCAAGATTCGACCTTCACCACCTGACACCCGACAGAGATCAAAGTCAGGTCAGAGGTCACCAACATGCAGGTCAACAATACTATCACAATGGTGATCCATACAGCCTTCGCAGAAATTCAATTTTCGGATTATGGCCAGAAAACCATTTTCACCATAAGTGACCTCGAATGACCTGGCATATAGGACAGTTTTAATGAGAATTGTACTCTCCATGTGCAATCCACTCCAGGAGCATTTGCATTCTGTGACACACCCCAGTGCTATTGCCGAAAACAGGACTAAACTAAAATCAGTTTTGAACCCTAAGTGGTACCTTAATGACCTTCGATGAATGCGTTTTATGAAAATTGTTACCTCCATGTGATGCATCCACTCCTAGAGCATATTGATTCCAATGAAAACGCCTAATGTTATTGCTTAAAAGGTTTAAAATTGAACTGTGACCACTTGTAATACCAAAGGCGTGCCGATCGAAGCGGGAGTGTTCCTCCATACATGCCACACAAAGCTCTATCACCATATAAAACATAACCAGTTTCTATGTTTTGCTTGTAAATCCTTAAATAAGCAAATATTCAAGATTCAACCTTTAACCACCATGACACCCGACAGAGGTCAAATCAGTCACAGGTCACAAACATGCAGGGCAACAATTATATTCACAATGGTGAAACCAATCCAGCCTTTCAGATATCAATTTTACGATCTATAGCAAAACAAACAGTTTTCACCACTAAGTGAACCTCGAAAAATGACCTTAATGATATGAGCAGTTTAATGAGAATGTTACTCTCCATGTGATACATCCACTCCCAGGTGCATTTTGCATTCTGATTAAACACACCCTGTGCTATTGCCGACAAAGTACTAAAATCGTTTTTGACCCTAAGTGACTTTAATGACTTCGTGACATGCGGTTTTTATACATTTGTTACACTCATTTGAATGCATCACTCCTAAACTGCATCTGCTTCCAATGAACATGTCCAATGTTATTGCGAAAAAGTTTAAAATTGAAACTTGACCCCTTGTAACTACCAAGTATGTAACCGATCGAAGCGGGAGTTTGTTTCCCTCCATAAAGCACACAAGGCTCTAATCACCAATCCAAACATAACCAGTTTCTATTTTTTTGCCTGTACCTCCTTAAATCCCACATTTATTCAAGAGTCAACTTTAACCACAGGACCACCGACATATGTCAATTCAGGTCAGAGGTCATCACACATGCAGGTCAACATTTATATCACAAGGTTGAACCATCCAGCCTTTGCAGATATTCAATTTTCCGATTATAGCCCAAAATCAGTTTTTCAGCCCTACGTGACCTGAATGACTTTAATGATAATGACATTTTAATTAGAATTGTACTCTCTATGTGATAAACAGTCCACTCCCATGAGCCATTTTCTTCTGATGCACACACCCAGTGCTCATTGCCACAAATACTAAAATCAGTTTTTGACCCCTAATGACCTTTTAATGACCTTCAAAGTACATGGCGTTTGTTATGAAATTGTTACACTCCTGTGATGCATCCACCCCACTCCCTAAAAGCAATTTGCATTCCAATGAACATGTCCATGTTATTGCGTAAAAGGTTTAAAATTGAACTGTGACCCCTGTTATATCCAAGTAAGTGTCCGATCGAAGCGGAGTTGTTTCCCTCCATAACTCACACAAAGCCTCCTATGACATATCCAAAAAACCCAGTTTTCTCTTTTTTTTTTGGCCCGTAACTCCTTAAATAACACTTTATTCAAGATTCAACCGTTAACCAAATGCCAACCCGACAGAGGTAAATTTCAGGTCAGAGGTTAAACACATTCAGGTCCACATTTATCACAATGGTAACCATCCAGCCTTCGCAGATATTCAATTCTCCATTATCGCCAAAAAACATTTTTGACCCCTAAGTGACCCCGACTGAACCTTAATTATATGACAGTTTTTTATGAGAATGTTACTCTCCATGTGATAACTCCACTCCTAGGAGCATTCTGCATTCTGATGAACCGACCCAGTGCTATTGCGGAAAAAGTAATAAAATCAATTTTTGACCCCTAATTTGACCTTTAATGACCTTCAATGACATGGCGTTTTCATGAAATGTTTACAAACTCCATGTGATGATCCACTCCTAGAAGCATATTGCATTCCAATGAACATGTCCAATGTTTTGCGAAAAAATATTAAACTCATCATTTTGACGATCAGGACAACTAATATGCACATTAGTTCCCACAAATTTACCCTCGCAGGTGTCTTGATGCTATTGAATAAATATAGTAGACTGGGTGTAGGTCCTATTCACAAAGTTTGGCGTCACATCCTCAAGTTAGAAAATAAATGCATTAATGATTTAATTTATGCTAACGAATATGTAAATTAAACAAACAGTAAATGACTCAGTGATTTCAACGCCAATGAATAAATTATCGGGACTGTTAGAAGGTCTACTCATCAAGTTTCGTGGCAGAAGAGATCCACGAAAGCACGGCAGTTGATAAATTTGCTAATATGCATAAATTGGGCAAAACTAGATGCAAAGTAGTCATGCAGATGACCTCCAGTGACCTCGCCACATTGGGAAAATTCAGTCGGCCATGATAGTGTGCCATAGTCACCAAGTTTCATGAAAAATCCAATGAAGTTTGCAATAACACATATACATTAGCTATAATTAGGTATGGCCAAAGAAATGCAAACTTGACCTCGGATGAACTTTGAAATGTCGCCATGTTTTTTTTCGGCTCCAACAACTAACCACAACCACAACGGTTTCGGGCAACAAATATACGAGATAGCCCATTTCCGAACTTACCGAGAGATTTACTCATACGGACATGTGTGTACCAAGTTTTGGGATCAATAGGATAAGGTGTTAAGGATGGAGCGCTACGCTAAAGTTTCCGGCGCGGGCGTCAGCGGCGGCGGCGGAGACGGCGCGGCGGCGGCGGCGGTAACGGCGGCGGCGGCGGAGACGGCGGTGCACGCGGCTCAAAACCCATAATATCCCGAAACAACTACGTGTTGCGGGGACATTAATTACAGCGAAAGAACGATTCCCGTACCGCGTTTGAGGCGTTGGTCTGGGTGAAAGCAGGTGACCTGTTGTCGAAGATCAAAAGTAAAATTGATGCACGAGGGTGCGTTTCTTGGGGATTGATATGTATGGGTGTGAGAGATCATAGGGCTTTGAACGCGAGCATGAAAACTTTGAACTGATGCGCTGAGTTTTGGGGCGAGTGACATGGAGATGGGGGAAAGAAGGACCAGTTGTGATTGTGTTCGATTCTTCGTACGAGAAAAATGGAGGAAGGCACAGTTTTTTTATTCGATGAAGAGGAAATGATCGACGGTGAGGGCCCGAGGCAGATTAACGTAAAAAGCTAATTAATGATGTATGTTATTCAAATGAGAGTTCACGAATGCATGGACGGGGCGGCGCTCCGCGGTATTGTTGTTGACTTCGTGTAGGCTCAGCTGGCGATCGAGAACAAGGCCTCTCATCTTCTCGTGATTAGAGAGAGATTCGCCGCAAGCGATAGGAATACGAGAATGGGAATCCGGTGGACGAAACGTGGATGTGATTTACGGGGGACCATACTAGGTACCTCGGGCTTCCTCGTTGACGATAAGTTGTCTTTTAAACCTCACATTGATGACCTTTGCAGTAATCTTGTCAAGTCACAAAAACTTTTCTCATCGTCTAAGATCTTCGATTCCTACCGCTGTGGCCCTTTCAGATTTATTACCCTTTAGTCTACTCTAAAATTGGACTATGGTATCGAAAGATACGGTATGGACCGGCTCTTCAGTCCTCAAGCAGATACAAAATTTTACAAGAATCCTGAAAACTATAACATTCAAGCATTACCTCCGTTTCCCAAACAATGCTCAACACAGTACTGTAGCTATAGGCGACTCAAAGGGAAGATATCACAAATCAAGATTGTGTCGTTTTCACTTCAACTATGCAACACGGACTTGCCAAACATTTTTCGCTTAATTCATTCACCCCCGCAGCGAGCATAGCTCCACTCATGTGTACTAGAAAACAACGAGTTTTTCTCTGCCACAAGTTAAAACTCTATCCATGGTAAGTAGTTACCAGTTGAACAATAATTGCTGTAAGTTATGGAGGACCTCCCGAAGCGCTCCCGAAGTCGTTTGTTATCGTCAAGAAAGTTCCAAGAATCACCTCACTCGGATATTAGAATTCCTATTTGTGTTGTGTTTATATCAAGTTTTCTACTTGGGGTCGCTAGCGCCCGATAAGCATATTGTGCTTCTCTAGATCCTGTACAACGTTCCTGTACATTGCATTGTACCTTATTTTATGTACGAAAATAAATAAATAAATAAATAAATAAATAAATAAATAAATAAATAAATAATAAATAAATAAATAATAAACTTCGGTTTTTAGATTTGTTCAAAGTACAAATATTCACGTAGTATAGACCATTCCCTAACGTTAACAAAACGCATTCAGCTGGCTAATTCAAACTCTCTCTGCGGTCGTGTGCTTGAGAATACGCATGGCTGGGTGTAGTCCGCCATACATGACATTATGTGGACACCGGATGAGCATTTTTGCGTCACAAATGGGTCTTGTATACAGAATGACTGCCAGTGGTCTCATGACAGAACCCCCGGGAAGAACCAGAAAGCGGTGGACACGTTTGAGAGGTCTATTAATGTAGATTAACTACTTTAACGACTTGGATCCGGTCCATCTCTCGAGGTAAGAGCCGAGTAATCGGAGTACCGACCCACCTTATGGTCGATCTTAACGAACGCCGAAAATAATCTAGGAGAACCTGTGCTGTTTCATCTCCCATGTCAATCTCCAGAGGGAGATAATTGTCAACTTTTACAAGCATAGTTTTGGTAGAGTAGAATGACATTTGCGATATACGACTGCATTACAGGTAATGATCCGTGATTTTCAAGTGGGTTCACATCGATATTGATCTCCCATCGCCGACGGCGAAACGTTGGGCAAGTATTCAGAACCTCAAAAGTGGCATAAATGACAATTATTATCAATTTATTCCCATGATAGTCCATGAGGCCCAAATGAAATTTGACTAATGAATGAAAAATTTCCGTTTTACCCGACTTTTGAGAATGCTGAATACTTGCCAACTTCCAATATTTGCTTAACTGTTTAACAGTGTAACACTTCCGAGGAACGCGCATGTTAGTGACTGGCCTGTAGTTACTTCGAAATTACAATAAACGACCAAAAATTTAACAGTAAAAGTGAGTTCTGAACTGCAGATACCATTTTAAACAACGAAACATGCTAATTAGAAAGAGGAATTTGGCACTATGCAGGGACGCTTCTCAACTTGAAGAATGGCCATGTTAAATATCCAATGAATAATGTTATTCTGTCAATTGAGAGAAAATGGCACTAAAATACATTATTTAATTACATTTGGTCGGACATTTGGCGAGATCTGATGCGACGGGGGCGGGCCTGATTCCGCCCTTTCATGAAAAGGAGCGAGATATTTCTTCTGTATGTTAATCTGGACTGCAAGATTGGAGTTAGTAGCGGAGAAAAAATGGTTGGAAATATCAAACTGTAATTAGTATGGCCTACGTAATTTATATCGAGTTTAAATGTTGAGAAATTCTACTAGGTTTTTTGCTCGAGATCAGCCAATTTCATTGTATAGCCTAATATTGGTTGTGTATGAGGCCTAAAGTTGATGCGCCACCAACACTCAGTTGAAACAGTCCGGTACGTTGGTTGTTTACGGAACATACCAGTAATTTCTGCAGAAAGGATGGTTGGGTGCTTTCTGTATTCCAGTCCTGTCTTACTGTTTTTGGCTACCAGCATGACTGTTCATACGACATTATCTATAGTGTGAAGGCGCCGTACCTCGGTGTAGCTAGCTATCCCGAGTAATATCGAGGCGCAACTATCAGTCGGACTTGGTTCGTCTTTATCTGAAGTGCCAGACATTGCCCTCGCGTATATAAGGATAAGGCCCACTTCAGGTGATTTGTTAGGCAACAATTCCTATACCCTAATGAATGTCATGGAACATATGTAACACCGAAGGCAATTATTTCGCACTATAACAGTCTCCTACCATACCATTAGGGTGGTGTTTAATCTCTCAAAAGTTGCCTGAATTCCACTGCAGTCAGAGACAACTAAATGGGCTAAAAATCTCAACATTTTATGACACAAATTTTGTACCACTCGTTCGAGGTAGTATAATTTTACCTACCTGTGGAAAGACACCAAACCTACACAAATCCCTCTAGTTTCTTAGCGTATATATCAGTGGTGGGGATATCTTGCAATGACTCCTTGGTACTTGTTTATTCGTGGTTACTGGTTTATTTGTATTCACACTTGAAAGGTTTTTGGACGGAACCCTTATAATCCATCAAGGCGTATTCCGACTGTTCCTGTACAAATGCAAATGACCTTGTGCCCTATACTGATATTACTTCGTCCCGTTCCCCAGATGAGACGACGGGGGTTTTGTTGTTGTTTGTTTTATCCCAAAGAAAATATTCGCTCACTTCTGCTATTCTTGTTAAATGATGTTCTACTCACATCCTGTCTGGATAATCCGTGTATATGTATGTCGGCTGCATAGGCATACAATGCTTAGGAGGTCTCAGTTTGTACCTAGACGACAACCGAACACTCAGTAGTGTTGCCCTTTTGTTGTTCTTTTTACCAAATTTATCGATGTTCCACGGCAATCAATAGTAGCTTCACCACAGATTGTGCAGCATATTGGACTTCTTCAACGTCACGTCACGAATTTTTGATTTTGCGAACCTTCAGCTTACACTCAGTTGCAATTACGATAGAGGGACGATCTCACTAGTCCAGGACCACACATTGCCCAAAATGCTATACTGTATACAGCCAACCAATGAAGGCATGGAGCCATAAAATAATAATAATGTAAATTTCTTATTATAGCGCTTTAACTGTAATACGCGACTCAAGCGCTGGAGGCCATTACCCCCTGATCAATGATAATTACGTGTTCGACCCGCACATATCGAGCTATACGCTCCTGGCAACCACGATAGTTGCCCCCCACAACATGTCCCCGGGGACGTTCCATCACATGGCTGCCTAATCATCACAGTACCTCTCATTAGGCTCTCATAATGCCTGGTAGGACAAGGCAACCAGTGATAAAGCTCCTTGCCCAAGGACTCACCGGAAAGGCACCGACGCGGTTTCGAACTCGGGACCTCCCAGTCACAAGTTTTAAGCTCTATCGACTGAGCTTATCAGATCTCCAATGTTCTAGTCATACTGGCCCATTCAAGTATTTATACACTTTAATCAAAGCGACGATATGTTGGGGGCACTGGAGTACCTCCGTTATTTTAGAACTTTAGATTAGAAATTTAGATTTCAGATTGTAGAACACGAAAGGTTTTGTGTGTGTTACTTACAGCCTTTGAGCAGTGGCGTCGCCAGGGGGGGGGGGCATGGGGCACGTCCCCCCTCGAAAACCTTGGTGCCCCCTCCCCGAATAAGGTTTGGTGATTTCCGACAAAAATAGTCTGTAGTCCGTATTCGCCTTACCATTTTGAAATAGATTAGCAACACAACGAAAAATTCACAAGAAAGGCTAGTAAATGTGCCAAATTCGCCCGAAGCGATAAAAACGAAAAAAATTCCCCTTCGCGCGAGTGCTTGGTAGCGGATTCTCACTCGTTGCTGTCCGGCATCTCCGCCCACTCTATGAAATTTCTTCCTCATTGGCCCCCTTAATCATACATATCTGTGAGATTAAATACTGAAAATATCGGCATCATTCTCATTGAATTGCAACAGTCAACCTCTTTTTTTATACTGAACCCTTCAGCCTCCGGTCCTTTTTCTCCTGCCCTCGACCACGGCCGATTTGGAACTGCAGTATCTTAGGCTACCAGACTGCTTTAATTTTCGACCATTATTTCTCCAGGTACTGCTACTGTGTCATTTCATGGTTTGTGACGTAGAGCTAAGATAGCTGAATGGCCCAAATTTTCTGGTGAACTCCTGTTTTTCCAGGTGTGGGGAAAACCTCAGAAAAAAAAAAAAAAAAAATGGCGCTTCGCGCGCCACTGATAAACAGTGATGACGAGCACAAATTATGAATTATGAACCGATTACAGAATTTGTTATCACAAAATGCCAGATTTGAAGCCTGGTACATGCAGCATAAAACGCTCGGGAAAGGTCATTCCGCCATCTGGGGGGGGGGGCTTGCGCAACCACAAAGTTAGTGGCACGCTCCGCGAAACTATGAGGCGCCTACCCCTATTAGATTGTTATTCTTGTGTCCCCCACAAAATATATGTGCCCCCTCCCCAGTTTTGAAAGTATGGTGACCCCAACTGTTCGAAAGCTGAGTTCAGCTGCTATCGAGACGTAACACGGGCTCAAAGAGAGAGGGGTATAGTTTACGACAAATGAGGAGTAAAATCAAAGCTCTGTATTTCAAGTCTGTATGTTCCACTAGAGTCCAATCGGAGTGGGAGACGGATTGTGAGAGAACAAAAAACAACACAGGTTCTGAATAAATCTACCCCCCCATGTGTAATACAACAATGAGACGTGTTTTTGTTTACTGCACTCGGTATATAACGTCACATCAATAGGGACCACTCTCATTGCCACCCTTCGGGACCTGGGCTAGCTAGTCATTTAATTGCCACTGGGAGAAGTTGGCACCTCCTGATATAGGTTGGTTGAACAACCTATAGTAGTAAGTAATTCTATTCAGAGGCGATGACTCTGGTAGCTAGCTTCGAGGCGGCAGTTGCATTCGTGACGCGGACACTCACACTGTTAAATGTAAAGACCCGGTGTCCATGATTCCCGTATGGAATACTCTTTACGGTCGTAATGCCAATGCACGATCGTCATTCTAACCCTCGTCAATTACTGCCTGTCTCCTGTACGCGTAATTTAACCTGCGTAATGGACTTCCGTGATGGAGAACGTTATTCTTGCGACGGCCACGGCGGACTCAAGCCCTCGCGAATTTCGTCTGTAAGATTTCAAAAGAGTTCTCTTCTTCAAAGACAATCCCACAAGGCTCCGTTCTTTTGTATATGTATAAATTAGGCCATGCGCAATTGTGAGGTGCAAATAGCTCGCTTAAAGTATTAAACCTTTTTTTTTTTTCCATTATTCTCGGAGGCACGCAGACAGAAATACTCTGAACCAATACCTTTTTGTCCTTCTGCGTGGCTTCCCCCGGTGGGGTATCCCCACCATCCCCACCCCCCCCAAAACCGGTCACTGCTTGCAGGACCTTACGGGCAAGTTGCGCAACATCGACCGACTTTCCGCAAGCGGTGCGAGACTCCGTAAGTGGGGGGGGGGGGGGAATTAGTTCATGACCGCTGGTCGTTTGAGACATGGTTGTCGAGGTTTGTCGACAGACCCGAATCAGCCAAGGGTTGGGGCCAACATCATGATTCTTAAATTCCAATCAAATTGGCAGCGGCCAAATCGAATCGCTCCGTTCTGATCGGCATAATCACTCTTTAGTTCCCGGGGAGAGTTAACATATTGGGTATCCGAAACTATCTACTTACACTTGCAGGGATCCTATTGAAGTTCCTGGCACTACTCTTATAGTTTCTGCTGGCCCGACTCATCCCGCGAAATCGCAAGATTCATTTATTTTTAATCAGCTGTGTGGTATCAACGGAATAACTTCGGGGAGAGAATAATTGATTAATTTATGAATAAAGGCAATGGTAGCTGGCGTTCCATATTCGGCGTCCGATACTGGGAGCGAAGCCATAAAAGTAACCATGTAACGGAGCTGCATAAGGAACGGGTCAATACACGAAGACCCGGACACAAAGTACAGGTCACAACAGACCCGCACAGTGGAAAACCTCAAGCTAGAACAGGTCGTAAATACCCTCAAGTCCGATAGGCAGAAAATATAGGCCTATAGCTAAACTAACCCTCCAAGTATAAAACTCGCGATGCAGGCTCCAACCGCAACAGATACAAAACAGCGACCGCAAAACATATCCACACACGAAGGAGAAAAATAAATCACGTAATGATACCGTAAAAATGCGTACTTGACCTGCCTACTGCCTGTTCTTCATGTACGCGTAATGAACCTGCATAATGGACGATCCGTGATGAGAATTATTCTTGCGACGGCCTACCGGCGGACGCAAGCTTCGCGAATTTCGTCGGTAAGATTTCAAAAGGCGTTCCTTCTCAAAAGAAATCCCACAAGGCTTACGTCGTTTTGTAATAGGTAGAAAATTAGGCTGCGCAATTGGGAGGTGCAAATAGCTCGACTTAAAGTCGTACCCTTTTTTCTTCAGTAATTCTCGGAGGGCATTCAGACAGAAAAACTCTGAACAAATACCTTTTTGTAGTTCTGCTGTGGCTTCCCACGGTGGGTATCCCCCACTCCCCCCCCCCAAAAAAAACGGTCATGGCTTGCGGAAGACCTTACGGCAAGTGCGCAATCGACCGCCCGCAAGCGCGCGAGGAATCCGTAAGGTGGGGTGGGGGGGGGAAGGGGGGGACGGGAGGGAAGGGGGGGGGAAGGGGGGGGAGCGGAGGAGGGGGGGAATTTGAAGGGAGGGTGTAGGGAATGAATTAGTCAATGACACGCTGGTCGTTGAGGACGTTGGAGTTGTCGAGTTGTCAGGACAAGACACCGAACTAGCAAGGTTGGGGGCCGCCAACAGCAAGTGATCTTAAATTCCGACGAAACAAATTGGCAGCCCAGCGCCATCCGAATCGCTCCGTTCATGATCGGCCATATAAATCACCTTTAGTCCCGGGAGAGGTTAACATAGTGGTATCCGAAACTATCTACTTACACTTGCAGGATCCTATTGGAAGTTCACTGGCACTCAGTACTCGTATAGTTCTGGCACCGAATCATCCAGCAAATCGCCAAGTCATTTATTTTTAATCAGCTGTGTGGTATCATACGGAAAATTCGGGGAAGAGAATAATTTATTAATTTGATTGAATAAGGCAATGGTAGCTGGCGATACATCTTCGGTCCATCATGGGAAGCGAAGCATAAAATAAGTAACCAGGTAACGGAGAAGATAAAAAAACGGGTCAATACCCGAAAGACAGGCCACAAAGTACAGTCACAACAGACACGACAGGGTGAAAAACTCAAGCTAGAAAACAGGGTATACACACTCAAGTCCGATAGGCAGGGAAATATAGGCCTATAGCTAAACTACCTCCAAAGTATAAAAAACTCGCGATGCAGGCTCCAAACAGCACAGAGACAAAACAGCGAACACAAAACATATCCACACACGAAGGAGAAAAATAAATCACGTAAATGATACATAAAAATGCGTATTGAACCTGCGTACTGCCTGTCTTCATGTACGCGTACGGAACTGCATATGGACGTCCGGGTGATGAGGAAATTAGTCTTGCGACGGCCTACGGCGGGACGCAAAGACTCGCGAATTCGTCTGTAAGATTCAAAAGAGTCTCTTCTCAAAAAAAAAAAGCACGACAAGGCTACGTCGTTTTGTAGTAGGATAAATAGGCATGCGCAGTTGGGAGGTTGCAACTAGCTCGACTTAAAGTAGTACCTTTTTCTTCAGTAATTCTCGGAAGTCGCTCAAACAGAAAACTCTGAACAAATACCTTTTGCCACGGTGGGTATCCCCACCCCCCCCCCCAAAAAAAAAAAGGAAAACGGTCACTGCGTGCTAGCCCTCACGGCAAGGGCGCAATCGGACCGCTCGAAAGAGGCGCGGAGACTCCTAAGGGGTGAGGGGGGGGGGGGTATAGTTCAGTGACGCGCTGGTCGTTTAAAGACGATTGGTGGTCGAGATGTCAGACAGACACGAACTAGCCAAGGGTTGGGGCCAAAAGCAGATCTAAAATTTCCGAAAAAAGTGGCAGCGGCATCGAATCGCTCCCTTCTGATGGCCTAAATCTCTCTTTAGTTCCCTGGAGAGTGTTTTAAACATAGTGGTATTCGAAACAATACCTTAGCTGCCAAACTTATTACGTGTTATGTATTACTTACACCCTGCAGAATCCTTTGGAAGTTCATTGCACACTCAGGACTCGTATCGTTCTGTCACCGAACTATCACCCCAGAGAATAATTTTTAACCTCTTTAGGACGTCACGCAGAATGAGCGAAGTAAGTAATCTCCTTGTTCTTTAACGTTCGGGGAACATGGATATACGGGACAATACGTAAAGACAGTTATATCTTCTGACCCAATCAGAATTTGCAATCGACGGCTCGATTTAGGCCACCTCGTGGTATGAACCGGAAACACGTAACAGAATAAGACCTGAAGAGTTTTCTGACGTTGGTTCGAATCTAACTTATTTGGAAAGCATTCATAAACACAGTTCCAGGCAGTGATTTCTGCTTCCGACAACACATAAAAAAAAACCCCGGGGGTTGATAGGTCGTTTTGATGCATCAGTTCTATCATGCTCAGAGGTCATGAACAATCGGCATCGGCCGCTCGTCCATCGTTCCTGATTTACTGTCCTACTTGGACTTGATACATCGTATAGTGAACACAAATTCATACTATCATACGTCACATAGGGATTGGGCAGACTGACTTTGTGTTGGGCATGTTTTTGCTTGTTACCTGTCCAAGAAGTGTGATTGGTTCGGGACCACGGGAATATTGCCACTTTAAAAAATTATTGTACATTTACAGTGAATTACTGGCAACTCTGCTGCCCGAATTTTACTGTAAATTTGATTAATAAACTGCTGTGAAATTCACAAGTTAAAACGATCTTACTGTAATTTCATTGGAAATTTACAGTAGCTTACGGTTAAAATTTACAGTGAATACTGGCAGCAGATTTGAAATTCTACAGAATTTTTGTTACGGTGGGATATGAAGCTGTACGTGCGACAATGGTACCCACAGGAGCCTCTCAAGGTATCACGGACCCAAGTTTGGAGAACAGGGGCTAATTATACGAAGCAGCTCATGGTGCCTAATAATTTGCACAGTTTATGGCGTTCAGTTACCAGTATGAGAAAACTGAAACTTCCATAGCAGACCTGTGCGGGTGGGGGCCCGTTGGAGGCTGAGCACGGGGTGGGGCGAGCTCTACCCCTCACCACGCCTTCAGCAAATCGCCAAGTCATTTATTTTATCATCTTGTGTGGTAGCATAACGGATTTCGGTTCGGGGAAGAGAATATTTAATTGTGTTCGAATAAAAGGCGTGTAGCTGTCCAATGGGTCAATACATCTGGAAACGGGGTCACACCAGGTACAGTCACAAGCAACACACAGGGGGGAAACCTCAAGCTTGAACAGGAAGGGTATTACACTCAGTCCGATAGGCAGGAAAATAACAGGCATAGCTAAAACTACCTCCGAAGTTTTTAAACAACTCGCGATGAATCCACACAGCACAGAACCAAAAACAGCGAACACCAAAACTATCCACACACAAAAGAGATAAAAAATCACACTAAAGGAATACAGAAAATGATGTATAAATCGGAGGCATATTCTTTTTATCCCAACTTCGGTGATGGATGATGGATGGTCCGAAACTCCTGGGGTAAGAATAATTGGGGGCTGGACCCCTCTACTATATCTTGCTGTATAGAGTGTACGGGCAAAAAAAAAATAACTACATGAAAATGCCACCCACAATAGCCATCAACGGCCACGAAAATCCGAAGTTATCCCACGTACGTACTCAGGACCGGGCGACAACACGAAATACTCCGAATCGAACGTGGGCGTTGGGTGTACTATATTGCACTGAAATGCATCACAACTACTGAAAAAGGCGGGAAACTTTCGAGAGGACAAGACAAGTGGAAAAGCAAAAAACAATATCCAGATCAGGGGGGGTGCTTTTAGGATCAAGTTACATCAAAGTCACCCGAAAATTTCCAAAATAAGACAGAGACCCCCACGACCCCAGGTGAAAACACGAAATAAAACCAAAAAATTGGGAGTTTTAGGTGTGGTATATTTCACCAATAACCCTGAATATCCAAATTGTCTCAAGATCATGAACAAACTGAAAAAGTAAAAATATTTTTCAGAGCGGACAGGTGTTAAGGCACGAATGCATAACAGCACCGCATGAATGATATCATCAAAATTTTCCCATGAAAGCTCAAGCTGACTAGAGAGGTGAGAAACGCCAACATTCTTTCAAAACGGGGAAATTGTGAGAGTATATGTGTCCTATTATGAAAACGTTCGGGTTGAAAACAAGCTCGCAGTGCCGACATTAACGTGAAGGACACTAGCTGTAAACCGTAGTAAGGTCATTGTGTTGAGGGGCACTCAAATGAGGAAGACCCACGGTCTCACACACATAGACCCAGACCTCACCAGGACGACGGGTTGGGTTCTTGTGCGGTGGTGCAGTTGTTAAAAAAAAAATAAAAAAACCCTCCTCCAGGTGTCCGTGCCCCTCTGCTGATAGTCCCTCGCTACGGGCATGTGCAGGTGGACGAGGCTCCGATAGCGACCACTCCCCCCCCCTCCCCGTCTGAGGGGTCTCTGTTTTCTTTTCGGAGTCGGAGTCGGCTATAGCTTTTATTCCCATCCTATAGGACGTCATCGCAGTGGCGTTACAAAGGGGGGTCAGGCAGAGAAGCCGCCCCCCTATACAGAAAGCTAGGTGCGCCAAACGAAGGTAAAATGTGAATAGTGAATATGGAATGTAAGAATAGTGTGGGGTAGGGTATAGGGGAGGGTATAAGCTGCCACACAAGGTAGTAAGTTTCTGTAGCCGCCAGTGGAACCCCTCTCCGACCGTTTTTCCGTACCTCAGTTGATGTCTATGAAGATCTACATCAGGGAATGGCCTAGTTTGGGTCTCCTAACGCCCCCCCCCCCCACAAACTACCCTACAAGAAACTACCCTACAACAACCCTCTCACACACTGTCGCACTCGTGGTGAGGGGTTTATGCTATGACAAAACGCCCCTATTCCCCTCGAACTTACTAAACCGAATATTTGAAAGTACAAATCGATACAGCACAATGAAGCATTTGTAACTTACCGACCATGACGGTTGCAGTCGAACTGGTGATCCACGAGATCAACGCCGTCGTATACGTTAAGTGTCGATGGTGGAGTCGGATACAGTGATGGCGAACGGTCGTTGTGGATTTTTTTATTTTTATTTTGATCGGCACAGGTTTGGAGACTGTCTTTTTTTTTTAGAGTATTCGTAAGAGTTAGTACTGGTATACGAAGTTCAATTATGGACTTGATACTGACAGAATAGTTAGGTCTACCATGAAAAAGCATTTGAGTTATCAGGAATCCGCGACTATGTGAACTTGGATGGCTCAGTGTTGCCGATTGACTTGTTGTAATCTGAGTCGAGGAATGCGGTAGCCCCAAAAGATTGCCATGGATGCGCGTTTAAGGAAATGCATTTTCTACCTCTCAGGGGGGCCATATACCTCTTGCTATACGGGAGTATATTTCTAATACTTACTTCGATGATTAATTTGATCCCATCGTATCCCGATACACGTTATACGAAATTATTTTTGATTTTTTTTTGCTTCCCCCTTGACATTCTGATTATCGAGGACCTCGATAATCAGAAATGTCATTCGAGGAGTACATTTCTGATATTTATTCCAACCCCACACTTAAATTCGATTCCATCGTAAGATTGAAGGAAAAAAAACCCAATTGATATGAGTGCCCATTGGTTGCAATAAGAAGAAACATTTATCATCCAAAAAATACATTCGATAACCAAGATAAAAGTCTCTAATTAACAATACATTAAATATGCTAGTTAGCCCCTAATGAGCGCTGTAGATGGAATATTGTATAATCTAATCCTATATATATGCTCAGCAGGATTGGTGGATGTGAGAATATTTGGGACGGGGGAAATATTATTGAGAAACGATTAAAAAGTAAGTTAATTCAATCCTGAATTTGAGGCCTTTGGATCCGACTGATGGCTGCCATATGATTAGGGAGTAGAAACTCTGAAAGTGAACTGGCGGTACCTCCATGGCACACACAGAAATATCAGTAACGTAAGTCCGCGCGACTTTTTTGATATGGACGCATTTGTTTCAGTATGGCCGAGGTGAAAGTGGATTTTGTCCGAGCTGTCCTGACCATGAACAATATCCACTGCTGTAATAACAGTGGGCCAAATCCCCCGACCAAATCCACTGTCACACAACCGCCGCTCTACTCATAATACATTTTAATTTCTTATAGAACCTTGGTTTATTTTTCAATCTTGAAAATTCTGCGGTCTCCTAATATGATTTATACAACTAGAAACTTGAATGAGCCTATTTCTATATTAGATCGATTCGCTGCTCTCTTCAGCCGTCATTTGCCAAGACAGCCTCCTCTCGCACATAATACATGGTAATCTCAGAAGAATTACAGTTATGAAGATCAATGTTGATGATTTTCGCGTCCAACAATTTGATTCCCACAGTATGGAACTGCTATATGTGGTGGGCTCTGAGAGAAGTTTCGTACTAACGTGCACTTTACAAACATTAGGGTCGAAATTCCACCCGAGTTGGGTTACATTTTGTTACCAAAAAATCTAGTTAGGATCTCTCAGGACCCAATTGGGTACACATGACCCAGATGGTTCTATAGTATAGGATAGATTGACATTTGTTGAGTGAAGCTAATTGAAACTGTCCTTCTTAAGATAGAAAAAAAACATATCATCTATAGCAGGGGGAATTGAAACAAGGGGCTGTGAGATACGTCTTCCAGAAATTCGTTGGAAACATCCTCGTGCAAAGCCGTGCTTTTTACGTGACAAGAAACCGACACGGGTCAGAGACCAGCCAAAAAAAGCTTGCCTTTAACAGAACCCAGCCAAAACAACTAACAACACAGCACCAAAGAAAAACCAATCTTCAAGGCCTGCACTGCCAATCACCAAAAACCACACAAAGACATAACCCTAAAAACTAACCAGAACGCCAAAAGGCTCAGTGATTCCTTGACTCTATCTGACAAACCCATAGCTAGACACGAGACAAATAGGAGATTGCACCAGCTCATTATGGGCAACATAACAACTGAAAAATTTCCCGTTCATCTCAACCAACCAATAGGGTTCCTATACTCTTGATAAGAAAGCTACACACTGAAATTTCAAGATTTTCAGGACTTTGACCTAGGCGACCCCTCAGAGACTCTGACCTGAAGCCAAACAATAGGGTTCATGTACTCATCGTGGGGATACACATACCAAGTATGAGTTCATCCATCCAGGCGGGGTCGAGTTATCGTGTTTACAAGCCAAAAATTAGCCAAAATATGACTTTTCACAAATTTTCTATTTTTGACCAAAATTCACCCCGATCGATACCAAAAACCGAAAAACAATATGGTTCCTGCACTCCCATAAGAAAGCTACACGCCAAATTTCAACCTGATCAGACCAACCATTCTGGACTTATCGTGTTTACAAGGTTATCAGCGACTTTGAACCTCTGGTGACTTCAGATGACCTCTGACCTGACGCCAAACAATAGGGTTCATGTACTCATCGTGGGGATACCATACCAATTATAGCTTCAATATCCATCCAGGCGGGGTCGAGTTATCATTTTACAAGCCGAAAATTAGCCAAAATATGACTTTTCACAAATTTTCTATTTTTGACCAAAATTCACCCCGATCGATACCAAAAACCGAAAAACAATATGGTTCCTGCACTCCCATAAGAAAGCTACACGCCAATTTCAACCTGATCAGACCAACCATTCTGGACTTATCGTGTTTACAAGGTTATCAGACTTGACCTCTGTGACTTCAGATGACCTCTGACCTGACTCCAAAACAATCGTATCCATCGTACTCATCATGGGGAACACACATCCAAGTATGAACTTCATCCATCCAGGCGGTCGAGTATCGTGTTTACAAGCCAAATTGTCAAAATTCGCTTTTTCACAAATTTTCTATTTTTGACCAAAATGTCTAACCCCGACCATCCAAAACCATAGGGTTCCTGTGCGCCCCATAAGAAAGCTACACGCCAAATTTCAACCTGATCAGACCAACCATTCTGGACTTACCGTTTTACTGGGTTATCAGCTTTGCTCGGTGATCTCAATGATCTCTGACCTGACCCCAAAACATCGGATTGCATGTACTCATCATGGGGAACACACATCCAAGTATGAACTTCATCCATCCAGGCGGGGTCGAGTTATCGTGTTTACAAGCAGCGTCACACACACACACACAACACCACCCACGCATACATACACACAAACAGACTGTCCATGACTCATAATCCTCTGACTTCGTGAAGGAATCAAAAACTAAAACAAAGCCGTTGTAGCCGACTGCTCGTCATTCCAATACTGACAGGTTATCGCAGTACATCATCGTGCTGTAAATCAAACGCCAGCTCCAATAAGTGCATTGTAATAACGCGTGTTAATAAAATAGTGTCAGCTTGTGTTCCTGGAGCGATGCGTATCTCTGAAGGATCTCTTATTGGATGACGCTAACTCTAATCCCCAGGTTAATCCTTTTAATCCTTTTAATCCTTGACTCTACACCAACGAACACTCTCGTTTCTATCACAATGATAATGAATCCCCTTTTCAGAGGTTTGCTCCAACCTGGCAGTGGCGTACCGGGAGTCACCCCATACCCCAAGTGATCAATAAATGGGTTTTGCCGAGGGGGAGGGTAAGGTAATTTATGAGGGCGCACTTCCCTTATGCTCAGACCCTCAACCCCCCCCCCCCCCCCCTCCATGAGCAAATCTCTGCGTTACGACTGCAAACCTAGCCCTGGCTCCTATACTGAATTAACACTGGTATACAGCCACTGGAACTGGACAAACTTTGCTTATATCTACGTGCGATGCATGGTACAATGAAATCGACTTCCGGGCGCCCTACATATGCAATGTACAAAAACAAACCAGATCTGGGAGGCGATGCATTCCTGCGTCGAATTAATACATTAACGCCACACATAGAATACATAAAAATCGTTAGGTTGCGGTCAAGGCGCAGCCACTGCATGAATGAAATTGTTTTTTTTTTTGGGGGGGGGGGGGGTCAAGCCCAATTTGGGAGGGTCTGAAACAGTGATTTGGGAACAATGTGTGTGTGAAAAAATCAGTAGGTAGGAGGCCTTTCCAAAAGTTGGGGGTCATGTCCAGGCAATCACAGCGAGTGCCTGCCGGACTTGGGTCGCTTTATCGTAGATCACGACGAGGTTTTTGTTTTGTTTTGGGGGTGCCCACCTTTTCGAATGATTCGCAGTGTTGAACATACCATGAGCCCTTATGAGAAAATATATTGGGCTTATTATGGGGGTGACGAATTGGACCTTCGCGAAGCCGGGTTACCGATTCGAAAGAAACTCCTGTTGATTTTAAATCTGCAAAAGTACTGGGCTACCACCCCACTTCCGGGCATCCTCAGATTTTAGTAAAAAGTTTAGTCCATATATATTATCTTGGGGTACATCTGCTGCTTTGTGGGGGAGGAGGAAAGAAAGATTTGCTTTTCGGGCTCTATCTGGAAGGGGATTATTCAAAGTACAAACGCCGGAAATTGCGCATGGAAAATTGGTCCTCTTTTGGCGTTCGTTTGAACTTTCATGGACCAAAATAGTCCCTCGTCGAGTGTGTGTAGGAAAATTGAGTCGAGTCGACGAAAAACCCACCCTAAATATAAGACCCCCTACTAGGCTCAAAATCTGCGCGTGATCATGGTGCATCGAATGGAACATCGTTGGAAGCGGTTTTTAGAATTGCTTCACAGCAGTGTATGGCGATATTCACGGTAAAACTTCTGGGGGAACCCCGGATGGCAGCTGTGGATGACCAATTAGTGTGTAAGTCAATGGGGAGATTGATAGGTGCGTGTACCTAAAGGGTTTGGGGCAACAATTGAATAGCCGCTTCAAGACACAGCGAGGCGTCATTTTCGTTCGTTGTACGACTACGTATCGCGAACAACCCCCTCCCCCCCCTTCCAACCAAAAATGCGTTGAGATTTCCTTACTGTTTAGTTATCTACCAGTTGTGTTGTAAATATGTCAGTTTTAGGCAATTAACAGCATCAGGATGAGCCAAGCGGCACAGGAGGAGATGTCAGGTTTGGTAACGGTGATGTGCTAGGTCAAGGGTCAACACGTCATATTGATCCTTGCCAAAAGGAAGTCTATGTAGTTGACCTTCGTATTGTGTGCGTGTGTGGTGGGTCATTACATGGTTGTATGTAACAAGGAACAAGGTGTAAGTTCGGTGGGGGTTTATTGCAAAACATAACCCCAATACCAATGCAAGGTCAGAGCTACGGACCATCGTAGGAGAGAACTGGAAAAAAATTGGCTTTCTACGCAAATCGATAACGAAAGTGTCTGATGGGGTTGGCTGATGCTGCAACGCGATTCTCCGGTTCCAGCCACATCACGTGACATTCGAACCTAATTAGAACCTTCACCAGTTTTTGTGACGCAATTCAATTTCGTGGCCATTTTCAGTGGATCTCAAGGGTACCTTCCGATTAATATTGATGTATATATTGACCGGCTTAGGACCTTTGTGTGGAAGATGATTCCGAAATAACGCTTCCAATCAAGAATCAGCACAGTTATGATACTCAGAGAGCTCTGAGATGGTTGCTCGCGGAATAAGGGGTCGAACTACATCCGGTTATGAGGTCACTAAGTCATAGGTCAAGATTTTGAACTGAACTGGTCGGTACTACAGAGAGAGACACACTCTGACCTCAGTCGGGACATTCGGCTGTCAAGTTACAGGGTTAAGATTGGTTTTGATACTTCGGCAATAGCAGTGGGTTTATGTATTCGAACCACATGACGGTGTTAGCAAGGAGCACTATAAGAAGGAGGATATATTGTCCTTTGACCATCGTCCACATCGGGATCGAATGTAACTTATAAACAGAAAACTGTTAACATTTTTTCTTTGTCCCATATCACCTGAAAAGGGCACTTTGACTTTTAACCACGAATCATCAGTTGTAGCTGACATACGATTCCGAGAATCACCATCAAATATCTCTATGAATATCCGGCGCACCAATTCCAACTTTAGCACTTTGACCTGAAATATGTTCACACACAGCATCAAACCATGCATTAATCTTGATCAAGGAGTACATTGAGATCGAGAATAGCCATGATATTGCAAATCAGCACAAATACTGGCAAATCAGCACAATACTGACAAAAATCAGGAGGTTCAAAGGTCAAACTGACCCCCCTTGGATGAGTCACGGTTTTTTTATGAAAAATGTTCTCCTGGACGGGTGGGAGAATTATCCAGTTATTCGCAAAACCATGGACAAACTCATGATTCTAGCCACGGAGTGGAATCACTAACGATAACGAACAAAGTTCTGAAAGAATTGACAGCGCATTGGATCCTTTCCGACTCATCACTCATAAATCACCGACGAGGTTAGCACTCAGTGGCATCGCGATTGAAGTTATAGTCAATTCACACTTTAAGCCTAGATATTAAAATTCAATGCCGGCACCGGAGTCTTACCCATGGGGAATATATAACCTCTAAAGACGCTCACGACGACGGAGTAAATCACCCGGTACCTATAAAACTATGTCAGTGAATGTGGTTAGAATTTCAGGAGGAGGACGTGAAGATACCCGTATAGGAGATAGGTAGGATCACGCCCGATGAAATGCGATTCGCGGCCCGACATTTAACAATCGGCGATACCGCCAGCAGAATAAGATATTTTGGTTCTGATTTTGAATTTGTCCTAATGGAGAGACACATCATGCAAACTGTCACCAGGTGCACATGGGGGTCCCTTCATAATTCCAAGACAATTTACCTACAGAAAGAACCAGTCTGAAGGTCGATACGGTATCGCAGCCTATAAAACTCAGAGGTCCATCTGGGTCGATAGTTGATTTACTGCGTTACCGACTTTTACAATTTTTCGCGATCAAATATTCATTCACATACGCGTAGATAGACTTGATTGTGTTTCTCAATTTGGGCCGGCCACGGACAGCATGGATTGATACCAACACCGACGGACCTTCCCCTTGTGCCCAGGGATCAACGAGGGCAGGGTGTATAGTTGGAATAGGCAGTCAAAGGCTAGGCCTACGTTGCAAAATAAGACCAAGGTCTATGCTGAATCTAACGTACATTGTGGCAAGCTCGGAGCGGGGTAGGACAACTACATGACCCGAACAATTTGGTTTCTAAGCAAACGCGTATGACAAGCCATATTGATCATAAACTCGATAAACTGCGATTCTTCATGGCAACTCCAAGATTCTCGACATGATAAACATAGTTTTCGGCGTATGTGAATTGGTTATCGAACGGATAAACTGGTTTTTCTTGGACTAACTTGTTTTTTTTTTCGACGAATAAAATTGTTGAATTGGTTCGCGAATCCTACAATTTACGGCGGATAAACCAGGGACATCGCCGAGGAAACCGCGTTTACCGTTCGACTTAACAAGTTCTAGAGACAAAAGTAGAGACGGGATGAACTTGGAGTTCGGTAGTAGGAGATATATATAACGAATTATTTGGGATAAACTTATTTTATTAGTTTATTCGTGAGAATCAGCGCGTATGACAGACTAAATGTAAAATATATCGAGAAACTAAGTTGATAGGTCGATAACCTGGCTTCATGGATCGGGGTTGTCAGTCGGAGGCAAAATCGCCAAACTTGGATTATTATGGAGACGTCTTAGATTTGAATTGAGCGAGAGTCTATTCTATAACAACTTTCGAAGAAGAAAGAATCCTAACACAGGCTAACATCGTTGCTGAATACAACTAGTTGGATCAGTAGTTTAGGGTTTTCACGGTCGCTTCGCTCTGCCGAATGTGCATGCTGATTTCGATATTACAGTTGGTCAATTAACACCTGAGGTTGGTGATAATCGGTGACGGTGAAGGAGAAAAGCCGCAAATAAAGTAAATAAACAGATAGATTACATAAGTAGTCTTGACTCTGATAGGTCGAAATACTGGAATCAGGGTTTTCAGGGATTCGTCGAAACAAATTTCCTTGATTTCTCACTCTACTGCTAGCTGTCACCTACTCGAGCAGTAGGCTTATCAAGGACAGTGTTAGGGGTTGGTCCTGTAAGAGCGTTTCTAGGTAATCGTCGCATAATAATAACCCCTTCAGCGCCCCCGGGTCCCTGATCAGTTATGGGACCTATCAATAGTAACATAATCGGAGCAGAAGTAGGGACTGCCAATCTTTATTGATAATATGTGTGATGGATACGTGGGGGAGAGCCGACCCATTAGGGCCTATGTTAGGGGTTGGGTTATTGTTAGCATGATGTGCACGTGTGATAGGGCTATGCGGATCACGAACTTGTATATGATCGATGAAGAATCGCAAAATACAGCTTATTCTTTTCCAAAATTAAACTTGACATTTTCTTTCTTTTTGGGGGTTTTCTCGCCGAATGCCCAATAACCTATGTCTGTATGTAGGCCTCTGTATGCTAGTTGTGTGGGGTGGGTCTGTAGATCACGTGGGGCACGTTTTTGTGCGCCTGTTTTGGTGTGGGTGTGTGTGCGTGCGTGTGTGTGTGCGTGTATGTGTGTGTGTGTTTGTGTGTGTGTCCGGAGTAAGCCTAAGTGGGTGGGTCTGTGACACTCGTTCTTGTGAATTACAGGGTTGGGCTTTGGGCATCAATAAGGGATATACTTTTACTCAGGCTTTCTCAGACACGGTAAATCATTGGTCAGTTTCCTGAACACAGGGGCGCCAGCACTTGAGAGTGTGGGATGAGCACCAGCTAGAAATCAACACCTAAACCTTACAAAATAACGTATGCTCAAATGCAGTTTCAGGCGATATAAATATTTATTTTTCTATTCTCTGGAAAGTGGTTCAGGTCCAACTGTAGTCACATTCCCCAAGTTTCGTTAAATACGACAGAGTTGGAAAAATCGCATGATTCAGGTAAATATGACATCCTGTGACCTTGAAATGACCTTCATCTTGTTTAAGACCAACAACAGTCCACATTCACCGAGTTTTGTTCAAATCCGACGAAGTTAGAAAAATTGCGAATAAACACAAATTTTATCTCTACCTTGACATCAACGTCAGGTCATGTAACCCACCAAGTTTCGTGTAAATCGACAACTCAGTATTTTCGTGTAAAACCTGCAACAACAGGGCAACTGACATGCAGTGATGCCTCTTTCTTCCGGATATTTCACTAGGGCGGACATGCGGCGGCGGCGGAGACGGAGACGACGGCGGCTACACCCCCAAACCCATAATCGGACACTTCGAGTTTCGCGGGGAATATAATAAGTGTAGCTCAGAGTGAGAATCGCGACTGAAACGTACAACTGCACAAAGAACTGCTATGGAACACAGCGCCTGGCAAACGACGTGCATTGCAGTCGAAATATTATAAATATTAACAATCTATAAACGTTTAATACAGAAGCTAAGAACAGTTCCTTGTCAAAGGCATTTGCGTACAGATATAGGGGCCTTCCTTTTTCGAGAGGGTTGAAAGATTACGAACCAGATAGCCAGAAGGCTGAGTAACTCCTTGACTGATCTTGAGCATTCTCGACTTCTCGTGTTTACAAGGTTCTCGTGTTATGACCTTCGTTACCCGCAAATGACCCTTGACCTGATCTCATCATGGGAAATTCACATACTGGCACGAATTACGAGCCTGATCCATCTTGTTCACAAGCCAAAATTGGTCGAAATATCATTAAGTAAATAATAATTTTCCAATGTATATGAAATGGACCTTCATCCTAACTAAAATCACATAGGGTTATGTACTCCTCATAAGAAAAATGCAATTTCAGCTCGCGATTAGACCAAGCTTGTTGGATTTATCGTGTTCACAAGGTTTTTACACTTTGACCTCCGTTGACCGTACATGACCTTTAACCTGACCCAAACAATGAGTTCTGAATTCATTATTGGGAACATATATATACCTAGTATGAGCTTCATTCATCTAGGTGGGATCCAGTCACCGTGTTACAAGCCAAACAAAATTGGTCAAAATATCAATTTTTAATGAATTTCAGTTTTTGTCTCCATTAATGACCCCACCCCAAAACACCAAGAAGAGAATAAAAACACGATAGGGTTTTACTCCTATAGGCAAGCTACACCACAAAAATCCAGCTCGATCGGACGTCGGGTTCTGGACCCATGGTGTTTACAAGTTATTTCAACTTTGACCATGCACATTCAATGCGTTCATGGAAATCTAACAAATTTTAAAATATGTGCGAATTACGCAAATCAGGCACATGGGATGACCTCGAATGACCCTGGTTGACATTTAAAATTACGAAGGACCAAAGGCAAACCACATACACGATGTTCTGCGGAAATCCAACGAACTTCTGAAATTCCTTTATACATTATGCGGATTAGACATATTGGATGACATCACAGGGGGACTAAACGCAGACCATATCCACTAAGTTTAATCGAATTCCGACAAAATTAACTAATTAGCATATTTTACAAATTAGGATACCTAATCAGCATATTTTTAACTCAAAATCTATTCAGTTCATCTACTTGAACAAGGGAATACATCAAAATCTAATTAGGTCATACATCCTTTCACTGTTTATCACCCAATACCCAACTAAATTCGAAAACAATTGCGTCCTAATTGATTAGGAGGTAAATCCTGCTAAAGGCCCAGCATGACACAAAGAGACACACACAAGAAGTAATCGCTGGCTCTGTAGCTACTCTTCCTGAATTTTACATAACTTCATGCAGGTATGGAAAGTGTGTATTATAGAAATTGGAGGCGACAGCGGTGAATTACGACTCCCAAACGAATTCTTCACAAGCAATATAACTACTAACATCTGGAATTGGATGACAAAACCTTGAGCTCCTGTGGAGTTGAAGGGACTATAGGCAACACAGTAGAGTTAATACCACTACCCAGCAGTACCAGTGGCGTCATATTTTTTGGTCGGTAGCAAGATCATGTCTTGTAGGGAACAAGCAGCTTGTTTAGCTCAAACCGGCCATGCTAGCTGAGCCCTATCGTGATCGGTCATTGCATGTCGACCGATCTATCTACGCCACGAGACCCTTTCTACCTCTTTTAGGTGGGGTTCAAAGTGACTGAAAGGGCATATTGAACCATTTATGTTGAAGACATTCCTACGGATAAGGTTGGATTACCAGGACACAGAGAAGGTGTTAACAAACAGCGATTGGTTGAGAGGGACATGACATTTTTGCCTGTAAGAGTGGCATATATTCCTGCGAGGGTTCAAAGCTGATGTTGGGGAGTTACTACAATGGTGTTATTTCATTCATCTTACACTCTTAAAAATGTTCATGAACTTGAACAACCTATTTGGTGTTGTGTCACCAATTACACGACATGTGTAGAATTCTGCCACAAATTTTTGTTAGTTTTCACTAACCTTTACACAATTGTTGTCTGATTTCTTACACAAGTCGGGACAGGTGTGCTAGTTATACGGTGTGTTGTTGTATATTTCACAAACATTTTTAAGAGTGTATTGCTAAGCAACCTATACCGTATCTTTGTATTGGGAGTAATTCTAAATCAGCTGGGAGTCTTGTGCATGGTACTAGCCTCTCAAAATAACTGTGGACTGGCATGTTTTGTGTTATTACTTGTCCTTTAAAAGCATTTGTGCTCCTGTTCACCTGAGGCTTTCCTCGAATTGAGCACTGCAGGGTTGTTAACATACATAGGCAATGGGATGAAAGGGGAAGTTTTCCCTTCTACAAGTGACCTGCATTCATTGACCAGGGTTAAGTTGGGAAATTAGTCGAGAGTTGTCTATCTCATTTAACTGAGGAACTTATTCAATTTATTTGTTTAATTTAATATAACTGTAATGAAACATGCTAAATCGGCTGGTAGTCATTGTAGAGGGAGCGCAGCCTCCGGAGGTTCGCCCCCTCATCCTCATGCAGGATACTACCTCTCGGATTCGAAAGAAACCCACATATCGACAATTTTTATCAAAATGTGGTTCTTAAAAAAATAATTGAACTTGTGTGTGCTGCCGAACTATTCTAAACCCTACTCTAGGTTTAAACGGCGATTTTTTTTAACAACACCCGTCAACTTTTTTCCTTTATTCCTCCCCGACGGGTGAGGCTGGGGTGGAGCAACTACCCAGGACATTTTGCCGAGGCTGCCTCCCCACTTGAAAACGCTATGCAACGATTGGAGGCTGCCTTTACTTTTCACAGTACACCTAATTATGTTCATCCCCTGCACAGTCCTCATGGCTTTTGGAACAGAAACCTATTCTCTGTGCATGACCTTTGCAACAATTTCTCCCCTGCTATTATCCAGGTCATCTCTAACAATCTGACTGTTATAACAACAATATATTCGCAGCGCATACATAATTTCCTGCGCAGAGAATAAATTACCTCTTTACGTTTATGTTCACCTTTTTGTTGAATTCTTTTTTGTGTAATCATGGAAAAAATGCGCTACACATTCTCAGAACTCAAAACTAGTATAGTGCTCTGAGCCTATTTGTCTGTCAACTTAGACACAACTTTTTTGGCGCATCTTTTGGGCCATCTTTGACCTCTTCAAGGTCAAGGTCGAATATGATGATCAGAGGGCCATGATGGGTCATTATGTGGGAACTACGAAATTTTTCTTCTCCAACAGATAAGGTTAGATTACCATCATACTTAGTCAGTATTATTTTATGGAGTAGTGGTTGCCTTTAGAGTGTTCAGGGATTCCAGGTCAAA
This sequence comes from Sclerodactyla briareus, assembly GCA_026419785.1. Taxonomy (NCBI): domain Eukaryota; kingdom Metazoa; phylum Echinodermata; class Holothuroidea; order Dendrochirotida; family Sclerodactylidae; genus Sclerodactyla; species Sclerodactyla briareus. The sequence continues at coordinate 91,279 of JAODTK010005465.1, read as the reverse complement.
GATCGTTGGAAGGGCATAATGGACCAGTTTTCGTGTTCACAAGCTAAATTCGGCCGAAATTTCGATATTCTACGAAATTTCCATTTCCGACAAAAAATGCCCCTGATATACACGAAAATCACTAGGTTCTTGTTCTCCTTATAACGGATGCCACACACAAAATTTCTGCTTGATCGGACCAACCATTCTGGACTTAGTGTTTACTGTTGGTAAGCACCAATCGAATATATTTGTAACACGTACGAGAAAAGGACGAGATTAGCCCTCTTGCGGCGGAGTACACATGCATATATTGACACATCGACATGTATACTTTATTATAATAGATATATCCTTCCAATAATCGATCACTGTTGTTTAGTATGGGGAAATACTACTGCCAGAAATATTGATAGAATATTAAATTGCAAAAGAGCGCCGCCATGAAAGTTACAAAACAGTCACATGAATTATGCCAGCATTGCAGTGAAGTCCACTTTCGAACTCATCCGAGATTTCACTGGGGCGAACATATGGCCCAAGATTCATCAATCGATGAAGCGTAACGCCAAAGTTTTCCGGCGCGGCGGAGCCTGGGACGGCAGTGGCGGGGCGGCTACACACCCAAAACAATAATATCCCCCGACACTTCCAGCGTCGCGAGGATATAATCATCCTCCAGTTAGAGCCAGACCTAAGTTTGGGGCTGCATTTTAGCTGTATTTCAGTCAGCAGCATTAGCGAAACACAATTTACCAAGATTCGTTTTGCATCTGACAACCAATCATGCATGTCTGAAATCCTGAAAGATTCCACATTTCGTTACCCCGAATAATGATGGCGCTGTTCTAGTTCGTGCTGCACATTCCTAAGTCGAATATTAAATAGAATTTTGACAATTTCTTTACCACGGAGGCGGCAACCTGCAAAATTTCGGTAATGTTGTCCAAAAAATCAATTTTATTATATCCATGAGGGAAGAGAGTCCCCATTTACTCTGCCACGTTTTCTCAGAATTCCAGCTATTCTGACTTTTTCCACGTCATTTAAATGATTCCATTGCATGTTTTTTCTTTCTAAAGTTAGGGCGGGCCTAGCTTAGATTGCAGTGGCGTTGGAACCACACGCTGCACAGTTAGAGTGTGTATTGTGTACGGTGTAGTGCAGCCTACCAGAATCCATACTGTCCGCTCCTGCTTGATAAGTTGGTACTCGCTGGGGAATGTTAAGCCCAATTCATACTCGCTCGCCGACCTCCATGCAAAGTAGTCTCTTGTTAAGACGTTATTTTTCTCAACGCGATGGCTCATACTGAAGAATCGAATAGTGGACCCTCATGTTACCTTCCGTATTTGTCAGTAGCGAATTGCTCAGCAGTAACGCCCTCTCATACAGTCCTGAATTTGCCAGAAAACTTCATGATATGACGATCCAATCATGTCATGTGTTTGGACGCCATGAATATTCAGCTCTGTAACTGGCACCTTTTAGAATATCCTGTGAACTTCAAGGATTATATTGAATTTTGTCCCGTATTCACTCTGTAATTTTGTTATGAGGCACTCTCATTGTCATAGAGGCTGCATCCGACCAGTGTTCACCCATATGTCAACTGCACGTGTTCAAGTTTATTTGATTGCATATGTCTGTGCATTGGCCTCGTGTAGTCATTCTGTGGTGCACTTGATTGACTCCGGTACTCGTATACGTGAATATCAGGCGTATTCTTACCGGTCCATCAAACGAGTGCTACCAAGACGCTTTGATCGACACATATAACCGGATGTATAACTATTTCAGTGCTAATGGAAAAATTATGCGAGGTTGTAGCTATAAAGGCGCGGAAGGGGGAAAAGCGTGTCTTCCTATTAAGCGAGTAAGCGAAATGAAGCGGATATTCTGTCCGCCTCACTTGGCGCAGCTTGCGTAGCCGGGATTTTTAGTATGGTGTTAAGCGTTGGGAGGATGTTGACCACTTAATGGCATCACGCGGAGGCCTTCTAGATTGCAGGAAATGGCACTTCCCAGGCCATTCAATCTGCATCGAAACGGTCGCTATATTGAGACCTCATTTTCCAGAATTTTCTTTTCCGAGAAAGGTTTTTCTCTGAAAAGTTTGGTCTTACTTTTCATGAGAGAGGGAGGTCTACAATGATCTCCCTTCGCTTCGCTGCCCAGTAGCGCCACCAGAAGTCAGGGATCGAGGAACAAATCAGAATGAACCCTCTACGCACTCGTTGAAAGGTGCTTCACATCGTGCGCCTGGGATATTTGCTCGTTTTCCAGGGTTTCCGGCGTTGGGGGTATCCATATTCGATGTTACAACTTGTAAGTTATTGACGGACTAACTATCTGAGCGGAGCGCCACTAACAGCTGACGCGGAGAGTAGCGTAGAAGTTATTGCCAAAAACGTCCCTCGAATCGCAGGAAATGACGCTTCTCAGACCTTTCAAGCTGCACTGAAACCATCCTCATTTAAAATTCCATGTTCCAGAGATGTTTTCGGTTCCATGGTACAGTTACTGAAATATTTTGGGGTCCAGGAATTTCCTTTCTTACCTCTCCCCAGCTATACGGTCATGCCACCGCGAACGTGTTCCGAATATGCCAGAAATGTGTCCGGATCACTCTAAGCCTTTTGGCTTTCTAGTTATGTTTTCATTGAAGATGGTGTTATTGTGACCTTAAGATTGGTTTAAAAAATACACCCTCACCTCACCCCATCCCATCCCCTACAAAACAAATCTCTTTCAACGCGTTTTGAGACGAGCCCATACAACATGACCCTCGAAGTGCCTAGGGTTGGCTAGGCCGACGTACGTATTTTTTACGGTCGTATTTTTTCGCAGGGATGTACAAGGGGACCACGGGTCCCTTGTCCCCCCCCCCCTCATGTTTACGCCATTGATGTGGGGAATGGAAAACTAAATCCATGAGTCCGAACACCATTTCAATACGATATTCCTATGTGGAATTATGGACCGTCAGAGTTTGGTGGGTTGTGCACCGAAATTAGAGAGAATATCCATTGCGCAATAACGCATGACGTACAGTTGAACGACACAGATAACTATTTTATGTATTCCATCGTTTCATTGTGTTGAATAATTGACATTCCGCAGAAGAATCAATGAAACCCACAAGGAATTTTACATTCAATTTTTACATTTAATATATCGGAGCCATAAATCTACTTTTCTCAATGTATCTACGATACCATAGCATGTGTAGTTGAACTTCAACTTCAACCTCGCCCCATCCCGATGTGTTGCATATCGATACGGGATTCATATTTCATATCTGTAACAGGTGGGTAACCTTCTTTAACTTTAAATGTCCCAGATAGAATGTCGTTATTCTCAGTGAAGTAACCTCGTGATTTTCTCCGTTAATTACCTATGGTTTTTGTTCAGAAGGTTTACAGTTAGAGGAGACCTACTGAACTGAAGCTTTTCGCACATATAACATCAAACTAGCACACAACCCAAGCCTAGGCCTGAAGCCAGGCCCAGGGTTTAGTCTTGTCTAAGTGCGTTACCTTAGGTATAACGTTTTCCATAATTATTCGAGGCCCAATCCTGAAGGCGCGGTCAAACATCAAGTGTAAAGCCGCGTTTCCATGCACGCGGGCGGGCGGGCGTCTAAAATCGCTCATCGTATTTTCAATGGAGCCGTTTCCATGCACGCGGGCGGGCGGGCGGGCGGGCGGGCGGGCGGGCGTTTTCTCGAATCGGTCATGTAGCGATTTTTTCCGCCCGCCGAGTGTCGACGTGGTATCGAAATCAATCCCGGGGATTTCCTGCAATCTTACCGGCTTGAAGCCGGATAATGGTGAGTAGAGGATAGTTTTAGGTTCAAATAATGTTCCAAACAACATCCATAACTGTTTCAACACTAGGGATGAGATTTTATACAGATGGTGTCATATTCAACGGCCAGACACCTATTTGAACACATATTTACATGTTTTGTAACCCGATGAATGTCACAGTATTTGCTAATTAAATCTCCAAAACCTGTCAATTGTGAAGTTGTAATGGTGGGCCGTAATCGTTGACATTCAGAACAATGGTTTTCAGAAAATGAAAAACCGGTTGTGTTAGGTTTAAACAACTTAGTATGAGTCCGGTGGTGTGACACGACAACAACGACAACGACAACGACAACGACAACGACAACAACAACAACGACGACAACAACGACGACAACAACAACAACGACGACAACAACAACAACGACAACGACAACGACAACGACAACGACAACGACAACGACAACGACAACAACAACAATAATAATAATAACAATAATAACAATAATAACAATAATAATAAGTGTAGGCTACATCGGTTCTTATATAGCGCATATACACGCGAAAAGTGAGAAGAGGTGCGTGACTCGAGAAAAAGGCCGCCCGCCCGCCCGCCCGCCCGCGTGCATGGAACGGGTCTTCCAAAACGCCCGCCCGCCCGCCCGCCCGCCCGCCCGCCCGCCCGCCCGCCCGCGTGCATGGAAACGCGGCTTAACGGTAACAATACAGACTAGACATCGGACTTTTCAAAGGCGTTTGATGTCGTTCCTCACAGGAAGCTAATTCATGAATTGCCATATTATGGTTTTACTGAACGAGCGTGCAAGAATGGAGTGAATCTTTCTTGAAAGGGCGCATGCAGAGAGTGTTTGTAAATGGCAAAGCTTCGGAGTGTCGAAATGTTTTCAGTGGTGTCCCAAAAGGAACTGTTCTAGGTCCACATTTGTCGCAGGATCCCTCCAACGATATCAGCAACGCAGTGAGTAGCAAAACCCGTCTATTCGCTCTCTGGTGTACCCTGGCATCAGTTCACCGCAAAACGCTCCTCCAAGATGACGCTGATTGGGCAAGTACGTACCTGGGGAATGAAATTTAATGTCAGTAAATGTAATGATATTAGGATCTCAGAAAGCCAATATACTAGGAAACCGATTCCAAGGATAGATGATGGGCATTGGAATTGGGAGAAACGTGTGAAATTACCTACCTGGGTATTATTTGGAACTTGGTAAACATGTCCGCCCTAGTAAAATCTCGGATGAGTTCGAAAACAGGCACCACTGCATGTCTGCTGCCATCTATTTCGCAGGTTTTTACACGAAAATGCAGAGTCTAATTCAAACGAATGTTGGGTGGACACAAACATTGGTCCCGAAAACATGGACTCGGTGATTGTCAAGGTCACCGGAGGTCAAAATTTGTGTTTATTCGGCGAAAACACCAGCAGGGGACAACGAGAAGTGAGCTGCGGGGCTTCAACCCCCGCACTTTTATGTCATAGGCATCCCGGGCCGCCTGAATTCGGGAAGTGGGTCGCCTTGAACTGGAAGAAATTAATATGAGACCTACCCATTTCAAGTTTCACAAAAATGTGTGTGGCCAAGATTCTTCTGTTCATGACGCACAGTGCGACAGTGGCGTCGCCAAGAGGAGTCAGGGGCACGTGCCACTTCGAAAACCATGTTCCCCCTGTGCCCCCTCCCACAATTGATTTTTGACTATCGAAAAAAATATTCTGTAGTCAGTATTCGACTATACCAGTTTGATATAGATCTCGCAAAACAAAAACAATTATCACAGAGAGACAGTAATTGTGCCAAATACGCATCAAATGCACTAAAAGGTGAACAAAATCCGTGCTTTGCGGATTTCGTCCAGGCGGTTGCTCTCCCGTCATTTCCACAAACTCTATGGAATTTTCTGCCTCATTGGCCCTCTATCTCATACATATCTGTGAGGTGATATTATGTAACAACATCCGGCTCATTGATCTTGAAAATTACAATCACCTCTTTCTGATTACTACCTTTAAGCCTCCGTCCATTTCCTCCTTCTTCGACCAGCGCGATTTCAAACTGCAGTAGCTAGGTTATCAGACTGCTTGGAGGTTTTCTCCAGTAACTGCCACTCGGAAGTTCCCTGCTCCTTGGGCATGACGTCATATCATGGTTGGACAGTACAGCTAATTAAAGCTAGCTGAATGTCCCAATTTTGTGGAAAATCCTGTTTTCAGATGTGCCGGAAAAAAATTCCGCGCTTCGCGCGCACTGGTGTGCGGTAGTATAAAGTAGTAGAAAATCGGGGCAGCGACAAGACCGAGGTCAGACAAAATGTTAAAATTTAGACCGATTACAAAATTTATGATCACAAAATGCCAGGTTTGGAACTTGGTATACATGCGGTCTAACAAACAATAACGGGCCGCCGGGAGAGGTCCATTTCCGTGAGTTCGCACCGCGCCAACCTATGTGACGCTCCGCTTATATGGATTTTAGCCAGGAAGCCCTGTCACCCTCTTTCTTGGCACTTATGCCCAGACCGTTCTGTCGCCTCGCCGCCTTTTTTTATTCATTAACTTCTTTTCCGCATAGCCCTAATTATGTGTGTATTCCCACTTCCAAAGGGCCATAACTTTGAAGTATGTGAGCAAATATCATTTCCCACTTCGAATCCAAGTTTCTAATAGATTCAGACATCTCTTGAGTAACCCCGAGGAACAGAAGGCAATATCGTTTTCACTGATTTTTTCTTGAATGGAACATTTTTGGAACGTGAATCTCAAATTTTACGAATGTTGTTATTGCCTTCAAAACAGGCTTTTACACTTAGGCCTGCGATCTGAGGGGGGGCTGTCAGACGAAAAATTTTCAAATTACAAGCCCGCGCCAACCCATCGGGATAGATAAGTAGATAGATAAATATATTAATTCAGCAATCGCCACGTAAATACAAATGGAATCGGGATGAAATTAGAGCTTTCACGAATAAGAAATTACAAACAATGAAACAGCGAGACAAAAAAACAAAAACAACAATAGACGGTATGCAACCCAAATCTGGGATATGGATATCGAAATATGAAATAATGGACGAGAAAAAGAGGAGCCAATAAATATGTGTGAAACCTGGCTATGAGGAATATGTAAACAAAAGGCATGAAATTCCAATGAAATCTGCACACGTACATGTCAAATACGAACAAACAAAAAACAAGCAAACTGCAACGCCGTTAACGACTAATTGGGGTGCATCGAAAATCTTCATCGCGGGAGAGTAAAAACTTCAGTAAAAACGTCTAGAACCTCTTAAAGTACGAAATCTATTGCCTGACGGGAGTGACGGAAGGAACCTAAAATACGCAGTTGCTGTTTGAGAGTCATCTTTCAAAATACAACCAACACGCTTCAGTGTACGCTCTTTGTACAGTGAATGGAGAGATGGGAGCCCTGTTCCAATGATACGTTCCGACGGTTCTGCGTTACTGATAACGGATTGTAGTTTCCCTAGATCTCTTTGACTCACACGAACAAACCAGACCAGGATATTCGTAGTTAAAATATTTTCTAGACTGCACGATTAAAGTTTATTAAGATCTGTTCATCAACATCAGATTTAGGAGTCCGTAAAAAAGAATAGCCTTTGACGTCTCTTCTTCAGTATTTCATCAGAAGTTGACATTCAAGAGACGGTTGTCCATATTAATGAATGTGCCCAACAGTTTGAATGAATGGACCTGTTTCACTACTGAACTATTAATAATGAGAGGGTCCTTTGTATGTCTGTTCCGCTAGAAGTCCACAATCAGTTCTTGTATTTGGTACATTAAAGGTGAGGACTTAGACTCCAGGTCAGCAGGAGGCTCAACTCGTCGCGCGGTAGTTTGTCAAATTTGTGTTTTCTCGCGATTATCCTGACTTCGTCGGATTTGAACAAAACTCAGTGGATGTGGATTGTTGCTGGTCCTGAAAACCCTGAAGGTCATTTCAAGAAAAATTTGCATAATTCATGCGATTTTTCCAGTTCAACTTTGTTGTAGTTAAACGAGACTTGGAGAATTTGGAAGTTACAGTTTGTCCTGAACAGCAGGTAGGGCAATTCTAAGTCAATGGTGGTCAATTTGACATAACTTAATGTGTTTTCTATAAACGAGGTCCACAACGGGCCGATTACGAGGAGACAGGGGAAAAACGTACGTAGGCCCATGGTGCGTATAATGAATTCCTTTGGCCTCTAACTACAAGTGATAGAAAGATTGATTGAGGTAAAATATTTCCTCCTGATCTGCTGATCACTGTTCTCAAATCCCAGAACGATACACAGCCACACACCACTGCACTTGCACTGTCCGACGCCAGTAGCGTGCGTTATCTGCATGCTGTTTATTGATCTTGTCAGGCTTTCTTGTTGCAACGCAATGGATGCACTGTGGAACATGGCTGAGTCATCCACGGTAATGCATGTGTGTGTCATTTGCTTTGGAATCACCGATTCTTCTCTGGTAGTATCGATATTTTACGAAAATGGGAATATGCCTACTTCGTCCATCCTATCACTCGCGTATTGGATCGAGCCATTTGTGAATTGCTCATTTGGGGGGAGACAGAGGGTTTAGCAACAAAATTGATGTTTGGATAAGAATAACTGCAATTGTATGCTTCTCGCTACTTTACATTCGACTTGTATCGAAAATTTAGAAAACAACAAAACCCAAAAATCAAGTCTTGTAATCCATCCGTATAGTTGTTCTTTGGGCCATTAACTAATTATTAGGCCTATATATGGTTTGTCAGACAACCTGATATTCCGACTTTTTTCCTTCCCCAATTTATTCGAATATTCCACTCTAAAAAGAACTGTCTTTCACACTTCATTGGTACAGACTCTGAGCATGGGTCTATATAATCGCCTCGTCTGCGAATGTGAATTGAGTGTCCGCTTCGGTGGCCAGGAGTCAGTCAGGTACTGTGACCAGCCACGCCTCGAGAACTTTGTCAGCACTCGATTCTTCTACTCTACTTCCTTTCTGTATACCTATAAAACTAAACTTCCTACTAAACTGAACTGTGAGCCGCGAAACGAAAAGTAACGAGAGGCACCGAATACTTGACTGCTTCGTTTTGTAAGCCACTGACCCCATCCCCTCCCATACCACCGACATATGAGCCATGAAGGTGGAAATAAGAGTCAATAGGAGTCGATTTGTAAATATTGGGGGTGGCGAATATTGCGCGCTCCTTTCCTTTCCCCGGGTTCGCAGCTAATGGGTTTCCGCAAATTTGCCGGAAGAAGGAACTTCGCGCGTACTGGAAAAATAATTGTAACATTTTCTTGTTTGGTGTCCAAAGTTAAGTTTGTTACTGACCTTTTTTAGTATGACACAAGTCCTGCTGTCGGAACTTGAGAAATGGGACACAATAATCCAGTTCGAAGTTCTGAGTGCGTGCGCATGCTCACCACAAAACAGTTCGGAGGACTAGACGAGATCGGTCAGAAAAAAATCCCCCCCCCCCTCTACAATATCGTTACGGCTTATTTTTGAACTGTCACCACTATTTGAAAACGCAAACCAATTCATCCATGTTTTCGGATGTTTTGTTGATAATTAGAGGGGGAAATTTGTTTTGTGAAGGCAGATTCATAGATTTTTTGCAGGGGAAGTTTCGAAGATTGTTTTGCACACTTAAGTTCAACATCAAACTGTGGTCACTCCCCTATGCACTATGACCTTTGACACACTATCATTATCATCTCGATTACAAACTGTAACTCCGAACTGGCTTGATTCAGAACAATGTTCGAACATCGCGGACAACATAAATATCCATGAATTCAATTTGAAGAATCACGATTGATTGATTTCCATACGCATATCCCTAATTGACCTAAGTTACTGCTGCATCCACCGATTGCAACCCGTTTTTAATATATTCACATCGCACATATATTTATCTGATATATGTGTCCCACCTAGGTAATACGATTGGGATGTCCCCGTACGTGTGATTATACAACTTCCTTCGTCTCTTTTGCTCTAGTGCCTTTTACCAAAGAGATAATGCAACCGGAATATTTGAAAACAGAGACGCGATATTCCAAGGATGTTTCAGTTATTAGAAAAAGTTCGTCACTAGTACGCTCTGGTGCAAGCCCTCCCTTGTCGCACCTCTTCTTTTTAACGGGTAATCGAGTGCGGCCATGACAGTGACTAGACGGCGATAGACAAAACCAAAATATCAAAAAAATGATTTCCACGATCTGATAGATTCCAGGCGTTGTAAAACTTTTGGGTTATTTCTGTAATCTGACTTATTCACATTTTCAGTAATTGTCAACTTTGTTCCAGTTCTTGTTATATCACATACAATTACCTCATAGTGCACCATAATGCATTAGAACATGTGTGCGAAGCATACTTTGTCCCATTCAACTGAACCCGCCCATCAGGACGGCTATTATACGAAGCCCCTATGCAAAAGGGTTCCCCTACAGCTCGTATCCATATAAGTGTTTTTAATTGCACTGCAGTTATAATTCTGGCAAATGGAAAACTTACGTATGTCCAAACTCATCTCAATACGATTGTTCCTATGTGGATTTATTGGCCTTCCAAAACTTGGGTCCTTAAGGCAAGAAACTGGGGAGAATCCCATTTGCGCATAACCGCATGACGTCACACATGGACGACACAGAAAGATGGTTATGTATTGATTGTTTCCAATTTTGTTGATTAAGTCAACATTCAGCCAGATTTCTGTTGTCTTTCTCTCACCAAAGTAACCATACCTACCAACCACTTATCCAGCATCTATAAATTAGCATCTGTATAATCATCCTACGTTTGTGTGTTACCATCCATTATTGTAATGTCGCGAGTACAGTGTAATTCGGACGCCACCTGAAATTTGATTCGCAATGCATAAGAGGGACAATTTGCGTGCCATGTTTTTGGAGGATACTTGCCAGTACTGCACAATGCCGCCCTCCCCCCCCCCCCCTACGGATATTTACGATTACAGTCTTCCCTACATGTGTTTTTATAAGAATTTTCTTTTTGGGTCCATCTATATCGTTTTCCTGGATAGAATGATATTACGCACATGTGTTTTTGGCGCTGCCCAGTGGCGAACAGTCTGCAATCTGTCTCTGTGTTACTGTTTTTTTGTTTCTCTGGTTATTGTGTGTCGTTCTTGTTCGAAACAAGTACCGAGATGTCTGGAAGCTGTTTGACCCTATTTTTGGGGCTGGTTTTTAATCACCCAGTACTACTGCCTCGTTTTGTGTAATTCAGTAAAACAGCGAGCCCGAGGCTACTTTACGCATCAGCCGAACTTCGAGGCATTGGTACCAACAATGCAAAACCCATTACTCTCCCTCCGTGGAATCAGTGCACTGCCCGAAGGAAATGCATGCCACAAGAATCGAAGGCCTTGATGGGGTGAAACGACGAAGTAAGACACTCAAGAATCGACCCTATCTGCCCTCTTTGTTATGGGGAGGTACGAAACTCTCGGCACAAGATGGATAACTGTCAATGCGAACACCAGATACTCATCAAAATTTCGTAATGTGCCATAGTCTGTCATTTAGTGAGACCTGGCTAACGGAAATCACAACGATTCTGTGCGAGCCAGAGGGTGGGGGGGCCGGGGGCCATGCCCCTCCCCCCCCCCCTCCAATATCGAATTCCCCCCCAATTATTTTTTCACTTTTTTCAACTTAATGACAACAACATTTGACACTTATGCGGCTCTCTCTTTCCCTATTTGGCTAGTCAGAATTTTGCTCGAATCCTCCGCTGACATCCCAATTTTTTGGTCAATACCAACAGTTGTGCAAAAATTTGCGCGCGCCCTGCGCAGTAGTCGTCCGTGGTTTTGTAGTCTGCTTTTTAATACACACCGATAATAACTATTTGAGATTGGGGCAAATTAAGTTTTTTTTAGGTTTTTTAATATATTGCAATTGTTGATCCTGTGCGTCAGCTCCTGGGTACAATCCTTGGCAGCTTTAAGGCCGGGCCTAAAGGAGGGAGCGTAGACACCCCTCAAATTCCATACCAAGCAGTTGATCATTCGTCCACAATGAGGGAGCCGAAAAAATAAAAAATTGAGAGCCGAATTACAGGCAGAAAATGATCAAATTCAGACAAAGGCGAAATTTCAGGAGGAGTTTTCAATCAAAACAAGCATTTTTTCACGCGTTTTGCGCGCGGTAAGTACTTTCCCATCATGCGGCTTCATTCCCAGATTTGGGGGAATTTCCTGCCCCCAAGAAAAAATGGAAGAGTCCTGTACGTCCTATGATCTGAAGCCACGTGGAAATAGAAAAGTTGACCCCACTTCTCAAGAACAAGATTTTTCGTATAAGAAAAAATACTTCAAATGATGGCAAATGTTTAACCAAATTTCATCTGAGGGTTCCTAAGAATTCAAAAAATTCCACAAGGGTAGGGGACACCCCTCCCCTAGACCGTTTCCCCAGCTCACCCCCAATCAAATTCTGGCTCCGCCAGTGCACAACGATCATGTGTTCCTTTGGACGGTTTCCATCACCTTGTTCGAGGAGACAGAAACCTCGAAGAGCTGGTAAAAGAGTGGAGGAGGAGTTTGTATTTATGTCAGTCAACCTTGGTGTCACCCAAACAACGTTTCCGTTAGAAACGTTCTTGTAGCACTCCCAACTTGGAACATTGATGTATTCAATCGGCCATTCTATCTTCCCCTGGAATTCTCTCACGTGTTGCTATGTACTGTTTATATATTTGGTATTTGGTCCCCCATAACGATACATATCCCTATTGTTTTGGGGTCAGGTCAAAAGTCAATTTCATGTCAACGAACTTCAAGGCATCCAGGACTCACTGGGCCTCTGGCTTTGTGGTTTTTTTTGTCGTTAGGTTTTAGCTACTGTAATGCATTGCTTACTTGAAACCTTGTTCATAGCAAACTAAATATCTGAGGTGCATGGGTGCAGGTTAATTGATAGGCCATGAGAAAACATTCATACTGTGCATCGTTTCCCTGCACTGTGTGAACAACACCTCACTGTAAAACCCTGTGGTGGTAAAAGCGACCCGGTAATGGTGTTATCTGCATTGATGGTGGTAAATTTGATGATGAGAAGTCTACTTTCATCGCAAATCTCACACCACACGCATTAACAGTTTTGCACTGCATATTTTTTTGATCTGACTACTGAACTTTAATAAATAGAGTTGCTCTCAATTATGTTTTGTTCAATCTCATTTTCTGAGGTCAACGAACTTCATCAAGGTATTCAAGAATCAATGAGCCACGTGGCCTTTCGTTTGGTTCTGGCGTTAGATTTGAGCTACTGCAATGTATTGCTTACTTAAAACCTTGTTCTTAGCATACCGAATATCTGAGGTGAAAATGGTGGCAGGTACCTACATTGGGCCATGCAATGGGCGTCGATCGTTTTGAAATGTGGGGGAGGGGGGGTCATCGAATGCAAATGACCAACTCAGCGGAGCGCGACCACGGTTTGCGCGAAGCGTACAAAGAAGTCTTAGAGATTTTCTTACCCTGCAGATCGCCGGAAACGTGCCGCTTGCTAGACTCGATAGCATCCATCTACATGTGGTAATTTGAGTAAGAGACAGAACAAAAAATTGTCATTGTGCATACTAAGATGAGTTACTGCATATCACCTGGTATTTTTTATTACCTCTTCTACTCTTGCTTCGTTTGCTTGGGATCCAGAGGGTCTCCCAACGTCCCCGGGTGGGATCGACGGGAAAAACATAGGCGTTACGTGAACCAATTCCAATTGGTAAGCAGTAAATATTGCCGAATTTTACAGTCCGTCATCGAAGACTACCAGCGGCGCCGCAAAGCGCGGGAATTTTTTGCATGTTTTTTCCGGGCATTTTATCGAAAACTTCAGCAGAAATTCGTGCTTTTCACCTGCCTTTCTCCTTTCCAAAATTTCCTACGATCTTCGGCCCGAAATTTCCACCTCAGACAAATTGGGGGGGGGGGGCATCTGCCCAAGGCCCTTCTGAAATTATTCGAGTGAACAAAATGATTCGAAGATTACATCGCAATATTCACACGCCGGGTAGAAAAACGTCATGGAACTTTATGCACTTTTGGCCATTCGATTTAAATTCAAGCCTCGGTATGAAACATGGGTAATCATTCGAATTCGGCCCTAGTGGGGTCCAGAATTTCATCGGCACCGGAATTAGGTGGGACTTAAGACAATTTCCAACGCAATTATTGTTCGGTTAAACATAACTGAATCAGTTTAGACGATGATCAAATTATTTTATTACTGTGATCCACCGCACACCCACTATAATAAATGCCAGGTGCACAGTACACGGTTCACAGTTCAGTAAATTGGGGCAGAACACTTACCCAGATAAAAAAGGTAGTGATCCCTTTCAGTTTATATGCGATACTTCAGTGACGATGCGAGCGAAAATTTCGGCCTCAAATTCATAATTAAAAACTTTTCATTCAACTTGGCCCAAATTTCTTTCCATTATGTCTCCGAATTTGGGTATTTTCGTTGCGTGTTTTTACTCTCACATTATCCTGCCACCCGGCCTACACAGTCTCGATATTATGACTGATTTGTCCTCTTTTGAGGTTCGTACGCACCCGTGATATACCATCTTACTATATTGGGCATAGCCTTTCAATATTCAAGCCTAAACTTGGGGTTGAAAAAATGAATGGAATAAATGTTTGCTAATCAGCAATAGACGGTGTATCTGCTAGGACTATTCCCCAATCCAAGGCGCAGTCTTCGTGGGTTGTGACACAACTTTTGGAAGTCCTCCGTAAATATGTGTTTTTATCTTACCACCTGGACCCTCAACTTTCAACCCGGAGAATTGCCCTCTTGATTATTATATTTCGCAGGCGAAAGGTGCTAATTTTCGCACTTTTCCTGGTAAGTTATGATTAAAAATGCTTCTCATCTTTGCTAGATTATCATTTCTGCCCGGTTTCTTGTTACATAACTATTTATTCCTTATATAGCGCATTACAATGTAGTGAATCTCTCGACGCACTCCACAATTGTTTGCTTGTCTCGTTTCGGATCAGGGGCCACGGACTGTTTTGGTTGAAATTGACGTGCAAGCTATATATTGTTCCAATTTCGAGTGCATCGTCTATCGATGCTTCAAGCTGGCTAGAAATGCGATGTCTAGGAAGCATTTGTAAAATTGTCCCAAATTACAAAATTGCACTCAAAATATTTTTTTCACAGGATCTCAGCTATCGTGCACGTGTCCTACAGTACTGACTCGAACAACCATCAGGATCCGAAACGACGAATTTTTTTGCATATTTCTTTGACAACGATAAAATCTCACAACGTCCAAACTTGACAATTTTTGTTTGCTCAATCATCGGCTTTCGACAAGAGAATCGTCAATCTGCTGCTATCGTGGGCCATTTATCGTGTTTATAATCAATGGACATTTACTTATTTATTGTGAATCTACCTTTGTTTTAAAACCCAAAGAATAGTCCTCACTTAGGTTTCTGAGTGAGAAAACTGGCATAAAATCTTCATATCGCCAGATTATGCCTTCGAAATGCATCGCCCACGTACATTACAAGACAATCAGTCTCAGGTCGTCTTGCGCGCTCAGCGCGCGAATTTTGGAGAATCGGGTTCGAAAAAAAAGCCACCGGTGGTCATTGTGAGGCTGCTTTCTCAATATTTTTCAGCCCACACAGCCACTTTAACGGATACGTGTGTAGCGACATTTAGTTTCGTCTTCATCGAGGATCAAAAAGGGGGGGGCATTTTGATTGATATCCCCCCACTTCGAAAAGTGGGGGGACGTGTCCCCCTGTCCCCCCCCCTCCAGGATCGACGCCCATGGCCATGATAAAACATTAATATGTGCACTGTTTTTTCTTTCCTGCACTGGGGTAAAACAACACAGCCAACACCTCAATGTAAAAACCGACGTGGTGGCGAAACCCTAGGCCGGTAAATGGGGTTCATCTTGTGTCATTGAGGTGGTGGTAAAGTTGTTTGTTATTCATGATTTTTGATATGAGAATGTAACCTTTATCTTGTTTCTAGGCAAATCTCATTACGTATGCAACTGCATATCTTTTTATTCTGAGTACTGCTCCAGAATAAAAGTTGTTGCATATCAATTTGTGTTTGTTCAATTCTCAATTTTGGGACTTTAAACCTTTCTGTCTCCATATATTGATCAAAATGACTAGCTGTAGCAATGGGGAAGACACAACAAATATATTTATGTATTTAAACACTGGGGATTTAATATTTCATGCTATTTTATTATTGCCGGCCTCGGCCTCGGTCCTGGCCTCGAGGGGTGCGGCCTCGGCCTCGGCATGGCGTCGAGGTGCGACCTCGGCCTTGGCAATCGGAATGCCGCGGCTCGACTGCAACACTGCTTATCAGGCTAACTGGAGAAACCCTCATGTTTACAAGAGGCCGGCGTCACGAGATAACAGGTAATCATGATATTTTTAGTAATATATACTGGTCTCCTGGCATTGACGGACACTTAAGAGTATTGGCGTCAATTTTTCTCAATTCCAATAGGAAAATAACAGAGGAAATGCACTCAAATGGGCAATTAGGATGTGTACAAGTATATAATAGATCGATCAACTTTTCAAAATTATGAATTCAAGAAGGATTCCATGATTTCCCAGGCTGTCCCGTCGCTGACATCCGATCCTAGAACCTGACTAGAAAGCGGACACACTTATGCCGTGCGTAATTGATGTATGCATCCATCTCATTTCCATAATATCAGCGCCATCACAAATTCCGAAGCAACAATATTGAGCAACAATATGCTACGATGAAGGTCACTATCAAAAGCGAGTCTAAATCCCCTCATTCGGCCATTTTTGTGTACTCGCTCGTAATCGGCCCATTTCGCTGGATATAATTCCACCCTGATTAGTTCCGCGAAACTGTTCTCTTATCGTGTTGCTAAGGTAACGTTCGATCGAAAAAACAGTGTCCGCTTTTTACCGGGACTATCCCTGGTATACTATATAGCTTAGAATTGGGCACAATGATCTCTCGTCGGCGAATCGTGTGTAAATGGTCATTCAATACAGTAGCAATACGGGGAATACAGTAATACAAGACTGCAGTAAGGCGCTGGGACGTGCTCTTTTGCCAAGACCGAACATCTGTTCAACAAAACAACTTTTGGCTAATTGTAACTGGTCTATATTGGTTTGACTTAAAGCAACATAGTCCAAACTATACATTACAAGGCGATCGCCATAGTTCTCGCCTGGTTGGGCGATCGGTGGTTTATTATTCACTACACTACATACTATACACAACCAACTAGTTCATGTTGGCCATCGTCATGTCAAAGGAACATCACATATTTTCACATATAACACATAAAATTCCTAAAAAAACTGAACCATAAGTTTGACTCTTAATTTACAAAAGTCCCTTAACTGTTTTTTCCTTCTCCATGCCCCCCCCCCCCACTCTTCTCTTTGAATAGTTTCATCGCTCAGTCAACTCTCTCTTTGACCCAAAATTCCAACTTGAAATGTTTCAAATCCCCTTAGCAGCCGGGCTCCTTTGCCTTTGCCTTGTATTTTCCAAGCAGCCAGGACATTTCCCCTCCCCCCGCCAGGCAGCAAACACCCTCCCCGCCTCCCGCCTCCCCACACACCAACTATCCCCATGCGATCTTATTCTAACAGAAGCTATTATATGATGGAATTCAATCAGATTCATGAACATCAAACACATCAATCCAGAAAATGTTAACGGACTATACCTACTGAGTTTGGCGAAATTCTTACCAAGTTGGAACATGTTATGCAAATTAGGCACATACATGACCTCTACTGACCCCAGCTGTACCTATAAAATGATCAGGATCAAAGGTGGATCACATCTACCAAGTTTGTGGAATCCAACGAACTTTCAAAATTGCATAAATCATGCAAATTGAACGCATTAAATGACCTCCAGTGACCCCGACTTCACTTTTAAATTTCTCGGGAACCATGGTAGACCACATCCCCCAATTTTCGAGAGAATCCGACAAACTTGAAGAATTCGCACAAATTATGCAATTTAGACCACCAATAGTCCATCTTTTTAAGGCTGAAAATCTAATCAATTCAGCGAACCTGTCATCCAGGTTCTGGCGTAATCCTGCTAACGAGCTTAAACAATAATTTACATAAAATGAGTCAATTACCCAACTTAATTGATGACTTTGCTGCCCAAAATCTAATCAGATCGTGGACACCCAACCCCGGTGCTACATACAAAATTTTCGTCAAAGTCAGCCTCACGGTTTGTGAGGAATCCTGCTAACGAGAAAGCGTGACACACACACACACACACACACACGCGCGCGCGCACGCGCACAATTACCCAACTTAATTGATGACTTTGCTGCACAAAATCTAATCAGATCGTGGACACCCAACCCCGGTGCTACATACAAAATTTCGTCAAAGTCAGCCTCACGGTTTGTGAGGAATCCTGCTAACGAGAAAGCGTGACACACACACACACACGCGCGCGCGCGCACGCGCACAATTACCCAACTTAATTGATGACTTTGCTGCCCAAAATCTAATCAGATCGTGGACACCTAACCCCGGTGCTACATACAAAATTTCGTCAAAGTCAGCCTCACGGTTTGTGAGGAATCCTGCTAACGAGAAAGCGTGACACACACACACACACACACACACACGCACGCGCGCGCACACACACACGCCATAGTGGCGACTATGTCTCTTCCTGAATTTCATTCAGGCGAGACAAAAATAGGAAACAAAGGGGTCCTAAACAGATATACTTCACTTCTAGCATTGAGAACCAGGATATTGTGACCAAGACGGATGGATTCTTTTAATTGACTGGATAGCTCTCTTACTGCAAGAAATGCAACCTGGTACAACCAGTGCAGTAGCGCCCTCTCACCCCCAGAAAACTTTAGCAGGACATGCCGTCGGATACGAAACTGCGAAATTATAGTCGTTATTGCCGCAAGGCAAAATGCCCACATACTATGAACTATGAACCAATAGTCAGGGCAAGGGATGTGGAGAGACGTTCGATCTGTAGGTATCATATCTCAGCCCTCGCGCGATGAGAAATAGCCGACAGGGGTGGCTCAGTAATTCACACGACAAGTTCTATAACACGCTACTATTTTCCGCACTATAGAAAATTATAAAGGGCCATATAGGAATTCTAAAACACCTCCAGCTGGGACTCTGGTAGGTCCCTCACACCTTATTCCATACTCTCCCAGCTCAAATAGAGTCTTACGAAGCTGCGCCAGTAGCGACAAACATCCGCGGCCCTAGACAATTGGTTCTCCCTAGGCGCGTACCGAGAGACTCGTCTTGGGGGGGGGGGGGGGGGGGGGGGGGGGGAGGTGTGGGTATCCAGGGAAATGAGCCCTCCGTCATAAAAAGCCTCACCCTCCCTATTGGCAAATAGGAAATTTCTTTGGGTCCCTTGACACATACTGCTGCAATATGCTAAATAACACCTGCAAAACTTCTACTGAACTGCCAAAAAATGTTTTTGTGGTAAAAATTCATTGATCACTTGGGTCATGGGAGGGGGGATTTCGACCCCCCTCCGTGGGTACGCCATGGTTCTCCCTCTACACGGCATGCCAGTTTTCTGTGGGACATCAGCCTACATATATACTAGCGAGGAAGACATGTCTTGGGAGAGGATTGGGAGGCCAGTAAGAATTGGTCACAGGGAATACATGCCTGGCATCACTGGAAGGCACCTAGCCGCATTCACCCGTCGCAATTGGGCGATCAGACAACACATTCCCGGGTCTCGGTATCCAAATTTTCAATGAACCCTTGGGTTAATTGAATAACCCAAGGGTACATGGAAAATTGTATGGCGTCGGCAACATATGTGGGTCACACTGTATACCCCACGTAGCACTATATATAATTGCATTCTTGCAACACCACCATCTGACCATGTCAACACATAAATACGCTAGACAATGCGAGGTGTATTATAGATAGTAATGCCAATTAAGTGCCTATGGAATGCTGGGCGGGGTGGGGCGGGGGGGGGGGAATAAATCACACCTTGTTGGTGTAAACAACGTAAGTATGGAGGCACCCATAAAAGTTGGGGATCGCGAGTTCGCGACACACACCAATTCCTCAGTGGTGATTTCCTTGATTCAACTACTGGTTGCACTTCATGTAACCAGTAGCTGACAACTGCATGAACTGTTGTTGAGGTCTCCCAGGTCACGAAGAGTGTATAGATGATCATTATATCCACGAATGGTCAGCTACCACAGGGCATCTGATCATTGCATTAACAATAAAGAACAGTTTGATTGAAAAAATCCAGGTCCTGCTTGTGTTTCATTAACAGGAATATATGGAGGAGCCTGAGCCTGGGCTGGTGTATTATTTCATATCTGTATGAACATGTGTTTGATTGTCCTCTCGACTGGACTTCAATCATCTTCCTATCTTGGCTCAGCCAGAAGAGGCACGATGACTGGAGCCTCCCTCGTTGAAGGCCCCACCCAATAAAAGCAATCACTAACTGAAAAAGTATGATGCCCTATCATCCCCTATATGTCATATCAGTTGATACTGCCCCAACATAGAAGATTAAAAATTCAAGCTCCCCCTAAATGTGACTCCAGGTTGAAAAATGGTGGTGACTTACCTGTGATTGATTGACTTTCATTGAGTCTGTACAGTGGCTTGCCTGAACCGACATGACTTGCCCCATTTTTGAGTCAATGTGACTCGAATTGACGAATTATGGAGACTTGTTCCCAACTCTGCCCGACAAGAGTATAGGTGCACCATCTGCAAAGCAGATGACTGCTGAGCACATGGACTTGAACCAGGGATAAAGTCAACATCGACCGGCCGGGAACTATATCATTTCAACGCAAGTATGTACAAAAATGTTCACAGTAGTCCCTAAAATTGTAAAATCCTTAGACAACAGTAACTAATCATAACAAAATCATACCAACTTATTTTCTCTTCAGTAGCATACAACATTATTTTTGTAAGACCCAATGGTAGCCTCAGGTTGATATTGGAGCGATATTTCATGCTAGTTCTCTCATTTATTCCAGCTCCTCTCAATACTTTTTTTCACTACAGTTACTATAGTTCGCGTTGCTTTGTTTTGGGAGTGGTAGTGAACATTGTGCGACCCTCGTGTGGAGGCATTTTTGATTCCTTGCCGAAGGCAAAGGAATTTATGCAGTCACGCACCGTGCGTATGTGTGCGTGTGTGTGTGTGTGTGTGTGTTGTGTGTGTGCGCGCGCGCGCGTCTGCGTGTGTGTGTGTGTGTGTGTGTGGTGTGTGTGTGTGTGTGAGACACCCCTTGTCAGCACGATTCTAAAGATGCAAGCATGATGAAGTTTCCATTGAGTATGTGGGTTGGACATATAGAGAGGATGACCCCTATTGTTTTTGGTGCCAGTTCAAAGTCATTCAAGGTCACGAGAGGGCAAACTTCAGAAAGCTTGTCAGCATGATATCTAACGAACGCAAGCATGTATCAAGTTTATATTAGGTATGTGGGTTGCACGTCTGGTGATGATACCCAATTGTTTTTGGTGTCAGGTCAAGGTCATTTAAGGTCACTAAAGGACATCCTTTATTCTTGCAACGAACATTTTATAGGGATGTTGTAATGGAAAGTTTTGTTCGTCTGGGCGAGCTACATCTGGTGACCTCATTTGACCTCATTTGACCTCATTTGACCTTTTGACCTCATTTGACCTCTCGACCTTGTGACGTTGAGTGTTATTTTTTTGTGATGACCAGATTCGTCTTGTTGATGCAAACCATAAAGTGAATAAGTCTAATGTAATACAACACTCCTATCACGAGCTATCTCAAGGAAAACGCACGTGTGTAGAAGGTTGAAACAGCCTAAAACACTGGAATGTTTCTAAATTTTATGTTTGACATTGACATCTTGGCAACAAAACGTTTTAGACGGAAGTTGTAATGGGAAGATTTGGTCGTCCAAGGGAACTACATGCAGGTTCGGTATGCATGGGAGCCCACATGTGTTGTTTGCATTTCCGTGTGGCTACTGCCACTTAGCAAATTTAGGATGCTTGTGTCAGGATAAAAAATATTTGACTAATTTGTGCCCATGCCCCCGATATTTATTCCCGGTCCGCAGGGGTATGTGATACCCAGTTTGAGAAATCCTGCACCTTCAGATGCCACTCATGTGAAATTGTGTAGGTATTACTGTAATACACCTGTATGACTCCCAATAGTGCACCTTTTCATATACCCACAATTTCCCTGGACAGACTGATATTGTCTGTGGCACTCATGAGCTTAACATCCTAATCACCCAGGCTGTCCTATAGTCAACATTGGTTTTGTGTTATCGTTATCACTGGTCCAGCCTCAATGACACACCTATAAACTTGCAATGTTTTTACCTTGTGTATTAGGCTCCCAGTGTAGCCATACATACCCTAACTCCCAGTGGCCTATAGCAAATTTTGATGATTTATTTATGGGCATTCTAAACAAAGTAGGCCAATCTTAAGTCAATTTAGAAAGGACCACAATCGTTTTATGCAAGAGGGTGGGGGTGTAATGCCCCTGAAATAACGCGAGGTCGGTGCAGCAAAACATCCTGTTTTATACACTGTTTCCAACCACAGCGGTACATGTAAGGCACCCTCACCGCGGGTGACCCAGAGCTCAAAGTCAAAACCAACACAACCGGGAACAGTACCCCTACCTACCACCCCTCCTTCTCCATCACAACGGTTTATCGCACCCAATTGCAAGAGTTTGACTGAGATGAACACCTTTCTAAAGGCTCAGTGAAGTTTAGCACTTTATTTATCTCCCAACCTGTTTCTATTAAAAAAAAAAAAAAAAAAAAACGTTAATTAGATAAGAGAACAGATATCTTTAACATCTGGGTCAAGACAGAATGACCCAACACAACCGGGAACAGTACCCCTACCTACCACCCCCCCCCTCCATTCAAACAGTTACGCCCCCATGTCAAGAAGTTTGCCGATATAAAACCTTTCGAAAATGATCCTCCGTGGAATACCCTTTATATATCTCCAAAACCTGTTTCTGTTGAAAAAAAAAACAAAAAAACAAAAAAAAACGTTAATTAGATAAGAGAACAGATATCTTTAACTCTGGGTCATGACAGAATGACCCGTATTTACCTAGCCCTGCTCGAGAAGAATACGGTTGTCATCGTGGAAACCTCTAATCAGACCAATACTGGCATAAGTGGCTATACTTGAATCTGCCGACTCCTCTACTGTTGCCTCAACCCCCCCCCCCCCCGCCGATGTTGAGTGGTCAGTCAAGCTTATCTGAGGTCAACGGAGTGAGACCGATGTCTGAAATAGCCTATCAGTCCAATACCTACCCAACAAGCAGGGGGCTTTGGTTTCTACGGTGCAATTTGGCAATATCCTTGGTCGACCCCATATGACTTTTGTATATACTGCTACATCCCACTAATTTGCATAATTTACGCGAAAATTAAAGTTTGTCCTATGTGAACGAAACTTGCCGGATGGGGACTTCATTTGTCCGTGACAAAAAGCAGGGTCATTTTGATGTCACCGGAGGTCAAATTTGCTTACTTCTTGTGATTTCCAGACTTTTTGTCATAAGAATTGAATAACACTTCAGTTGGTGGATGGGGAGGTGGATTTGTTCTTTCTCCACGAAAGTAGTAGAAGGGAGATAAGGGCAGTGAAGGGAAAAGATAATATTTGGAATTCCATGTGTGGCGACTATAGAAGTTTAAGTGAACTGACAATATCTAATAAGGTTAACAAGTGTTCTGTTTGGCCTTCACAGTTGCCATAGCCTGTCAGCTACGGCAAGGAATCACGACCAGTTTGGTGTTTATTGTTATTTATGACATAGGGCGTCATCTGAATGTCCCGAATGAGTTTTGACTTTTGAGAACCGTTGAAAGACGTTCTCGTAGAGTCGTAGTCACAAGGGGCTCCGAGATCAGTTCCAACACCAACCCCTCCCATCATTATCGTCGTTTGGGAAGGGCAGGGAAATGTATTTTAATTTCTTGACTAACTTGACTTGACACTAATTTCATTGGAAAAAGAAGCAAATATAGCGACAGATTACATCTAGGACACTGATTTATACAAGGGGAAATTCGAAGGGTAGACCTCCCCCACGCCGTGAGAAGTGCTGCGTCGATCATTTTGGCCAAGTCATCGCTTCTCAGTTCCTCCCCCCCCCTCCCCCATAGATGACCATGTTGGCAAAATGGACAATGGTCAGTGGACCGTCAGTGGTCAAACCGTATGAGCTGCAGCGACATTGGTGGTGCTCTCGTGTGTGGAAACATAAAATGAAAATTACACATGAAGAATCCGAAACGTCCGGACAACTACACATTATGGCCTTCTCCTGGCGTATAACTTAATCACTCGAGTGGCAGATGAACATCAGTTTTTGATTCCTTGCCGAAGGCAAAAGGAATCTATGCAGTCACGCACCGTGCGTATGCTTGTGTGCCTGTGTGTGTGTCTGTCTGTGTGCGTGTGTTTGTGCGTGTGACACCCCTTGTCAGCACGATATCTAAAGAACGCAAGCATGTGTGAAGTTCAAATTAATATGTGGGTTGGACATATAGAGAGGATGACCCCTATTGTTTTTTAGTGCCGTTCAGGTCATTTACCGGTCACGAGAGGGCAAAGTTGAAAAAGCTTGTCAGCACGATATCTAATTTTGAGTATAAAACCAACAATATCTAATAGGGGTAGTTCTTCTGGTTTGGCCTTAAAAGCCACTAGCCTGTCAGCTATGGCAAGGAATCGCGACACAGTTTTGTGTCTTGTTAGTTTTCCACCGCTGGTGTTTGCGACAATGGGCTGGCAAGCTATGTTTCTCACTCATTACAAACGGTGACGGAGTGATAACTGATTAGTATCCTAGGCTAGTTGCCTGATTACCGTCAAGCGTCACAGGCCACTTGCGACCGTGCACGACTCGTGGTGCAGAGGTTTACTACTAGTGGCCAGACCATTTATACCTATCTGCGATCACCTATGATTTGAAATCGCTGGTAAGAAGTTTCGAACATGATCATCGACCTTGTTACGACTAATTTTGGTCTTACGATCACCCACGACCTGCAACCAATCGTGCGCTTTTTCTACGATTGACCCACGAGGTAGGTTGTAACCCTGTCGCAGCCCGCTGTGACTAGGGCTTATACCAAACCGTTATTTGGAGAACAGAATCTCATTTCAAAAGAGAAATCATTGAAAGAGGCAAGGTTCTCAAATGTTAGTGTTAGCGGGACTTGTAAACCAGTACTTTGATTCCATGTTTATCTTAAACGTATTATTTGCATAACCTGAACAATATCATTCGCATTAATTTTCATCTCCAGGGGCGGCGACTTGTAATATTTATTGGGAAGCATTGACATGCTCGAACGCTTTGCACCTTCCGACGGGGGTCCAGGGGTTTGGTACCCCAGATCACTGGAAATGATACTTTCTGGGCACAAGAAGGACCAACGAACACGCTGTTTAGAGATAGATGTGTTATCATTACTGGGGCATAACTGTTTTGAGTTGTGGGAACATTTTTTTGAGATATCGATGGATGTGTCAGGGTTTTTTTTCTTAACACAGGAGCGAAACGCCCATATGTTGACTCCCCACCCCCCCCCCCCCCCCCGTTCCGATCTTTGGGGATTTAAACATTTAGTAGTAGTGACTCACTATTTCAGATCAATTAGGAGAACATAATTTAGTGGTAGAAAACTCACGCTCAGAATTACTTTACTAAGGGATCAGGTAGCTACCACCCAACTCTCAAATGTGAATGCGCCTCATGTTCATCACCGCAGACATTCTAAGACCTGCATCGAAATCTACATTCTTGGCAAGCTTTCTTTCGATTGAAAGTATAGCAAGTCTCAACCAGACCAGAAGAATATTTGCCTGTCCGTCGTCTTTTTCGGTCAGACTGCATCCAAGTGATTCCCCCCACTATAGCTAATTTCAAGAAAATTTCGGTATCCGTTTCCCCGGATGGCCCATTTAGGCATAGAAAGACCAATGAGCGCAATATCCCCAGATCGAACTGTCAGAATATTGAGCTGCATGCATGAGTTAGTTACTGCCCAGGAGCGAGACCATCCGAACTATATAAATTCTGTTTTGGGTTACCCGAATTCACCGAAGTTAAAATTTTCGAGCGGAGAGCCACCCGTTGTGGCGTAGAGCTCCCAAAGAATTGTTGGTTCATGGTACTCCAGAATCACTTTCTGGTGAGCGGAGCGCCACCACTATAGGTTGCGCGGAGTAGGTTGTTGATACCCCCAACTTGCAGTTCAGTAGACGTTCTTCAGCTGTTATGCAGCAGCATGTTTCTAGGGGCCCCATAATTGTACTTGATACTCAGTTGCACTGCGTTCTTATTTATATCTGGTAATATTTTTTTTCAGTTGATTCTCTTGGAATATTAAGATGACAGGGGGTGTGTCAGGGAAATGTGTTAAATCGAGATATGGTATTTGCGTACGAAAAAGGCATTCTAATGAGCAATTATATGCAACCGAAAATTCGGGGTCTTACATGAAAGGAAGAGAATGAGGTCGCGGTCTTCATCTAGCGCTTTCTCTGGGTGTCTCCAGCTTGGCCAGGGGTTATGCTAGCCTACTAGGGGAGTAGGGGTAGAGCGCCTCTGGAACGGAGTACTGAGCTGAGGGGACCGCCAAAGTCTTCTTTTGGGGTCCAGTGGCTGTGGCGGGTTATTTTGCTGCAATCTGGAGGACGTATCTTTTGCATTGCCATTTGCCCGCTTCTTCAAATCGTTAGAGCTATAGTCTGTTGCAAAACTGAGCTATGATGGTGGGTTCGCTGAATGCAATCTAGCTATCGAATGGCGCGATCCGCGCAAAGAACATGCAGAACACATTTGGAAGTGGCAAGCAACATATATATTTTTGTCAATGGAGCACCACACATGATGGCAACAAACTCCAGTCTTGTATTGTTTGCTATTATTATAATTGTCCTGTTGATGAACTTTAGACACCAGGTGTACGACACAGCTTTTTGCCCGACCTTCGAACGGTTATTATGTCCGCTAATGCGCGCAAAGCGTGGCGAAAATGTTTGGCATGTTTTTGCTTCAACATTTCACTGAACATTGGCTCAATCTGATTAGGAAAATATTTATTAGGGTATTGCAGTACCTTTGGATGTTGCAATGTTTTCAACGCTTCTCAAAGTTTTTGCCAATATGGCCCCGTCCCCCCCCCCCCCCCCCCCCCCTCCAGATTGTAGGGGGAACATGCATGCCCGAATCACTGCCCAAGTTATTTCCGACTCGGCGATTGAGTTGTTTGGAAAAGGTCAATCGTCCTGGCGTTTCCAATGGTCATAACGGAAAATTCCTGTAATTACCCAGACCGCCAATCCTGCTGGGATAGGATCAGCGGGACTCAGATTGGATAATGCTTATATGTCATGATGTTAGTGAAAAACATTATTGTTGGAAATATAGGCCTAACATCGTGAACTGTATTCTAACCTTGACCATAAACTTAGATGAATTGATAACCTGCCAGGCTGCGATGTTGGTTAAGGGAGAGAAAAGTAAATGTATTTAAAAACATAAATTAGACATCATTTCCATTATAAGATATTCCACGTCAAGAACTTATACAGTATACAGCTTAAACAGGCATCATGTTTTCCGTTAGTGGTTCGTTTCGTCCCAGTGATACGTTCAGGACTTAGTAGAATGCAGTGTACCGCGTAAAGTCTTTTACTAGAATAATTGGATGATTGGTTAAAATAATTTGCAATGAATTTTCCCTAATTCCCAACATTGCTGGTTGTTCATGAAAATGGTACCCATAGCAAACGTAACATGGCAACTATGTTGCAAGTCGTTCAAATTTCATCGTATTCAGGCTAATTTGCATGATATACACTAAATCTGCATCATTATTGGAATTCAAGGTAAGATGGTACACAAACAGTAAACATGAGTAGCTCAAGTTCATTTCAAGGACATCTAAAATCATTAAAGGTCGAATTGATCAATATTTCTTGAAGCATTTGCCGGCAGCTATACGAGGACGTAAGCTATCAGTGGTCAGCTATCCAGATTTTACTGACAGGAAGTTATCAATCGCAGTATGCCCGCTTACAAAACGTTCAAATGCTCTACACACACCCGTAACATGGCTCTACCTACGTGTGGGTTACGTTTATAAGGTAAGCATCGTTTGTAGAAGAATAGAAGATTCGTTCCGATATCGTCATTGCTAATCAGCCAATCAAAAGTCGGCAATTTATATCGATCATGCAATAACTAGTCACTTGTCTGTTAACATAGCAATTATGCGGGGAGACATGCTGAGAATATTCATTTCCGTCAGGAGTGATTAAATAAAGGAAACGAACTTAGTAATTAGATTCAGGTAGGGTCTCATCATATTTTGAAAAGTCCAATCCCAGTTAACGATTTAACTAATTCATTATTTAGTCAATTCATTCATTGCGGAAAATTCTAGTAGGAAGTTATAGTGTCTATAGAGCAAGTTGGAGTTTCATCGCTAATTTTCTGTAACAATGAATATGATATATTTTCGCTATGCAGCTCTCCGCGGGGTTCTATTAGGTCCATGTTTGGGTGTAGAATAACGGTAATGGCGCATGCTGGAGACTCAGCGTACACTCCCACGCAATAAAACGCATGCAGAATGGGTACATAAGCAGTTACACAACTGTTGTGTAAACTCACAAGACGATCCACATGGAGGTTGTGTTGTTACACTTTCGTACTACTCAATATCCACTGTGTAATGGATGTTCGTACAGATATTTTGTAGTTTCAACACAACATTGATAAGTGTACTAGTTATAGAAGTGTTCTGTAGAAATCTACAAAGAAATTCACACAGCGGTATTTTTGTATTAGATTGGTGTCCCCTCAGACACCTGGTCGAGAATATGTGAAAATATGATGCATAGGCAATATGTACACTGGCATCACATCTGCACATTGAAGGTTTCGGGTGACGTGGACAAGGACGCAACCACTGCTGGTCTGTGGCTCGTGACCCCCCCCCCCCACAACTCTTGGTAAGAGTTTTTGCAACACAAAACCATGGCTCCCCGGAATTCTCCACTCGATATGAATATCTAATTTTATAAAGACAGAATTAGATTAACCTTGACCCACCTGTGAAGCGACTCGTACATGGTAGGTTATCCCAGCACTTATGCAACCGAGTACCCAGTTTAAACGTATTGTCAGTCATGTGCCGTCGCCCATTGTCCAACCAAAAATCTAATAGACTAAACTCCGTGGGTGGGACCTAGCAGACAGCCCGTAGACTAATAGAGAGACCGCCCAGACAGTTCGATGCACTCCGGTAAATGCCGTTAGACTAACATCACCGCGGGCTTAAAGGGAAAACTGCAGGCTTGGGGGGGGGAATTCCAACAGAGGTTTAGTATCGCTCGGAGAATGGAAAACTGTATCTATAGGTCAAAACCCCAATTTTCAATCGATGTTCTTACGTCAGGATGTGGAGTTATCGGCCTCCAAGGTTGGGTTCCATTATGCAGAGAAAATTGAGAGAGAAGACGATTGAGCAATGACGCATGACGTCACACTGGACAACACAGGAAATTATGTTATGTATTTCATTGTTTCATTTTGTTGAATAAGTCAACATTTAGCAGAAGTTCTGTTGTCTTTCTGCCACCAAAGTGACTTTCAACACCTACCAACCCACTACAGCAATCCTCCAATATTTCGGCTTTCTTCGGTGTGGCTTTGAAGGGCTGAAGTCCTGAACTTCATAAACTGCGCTGAAGAAGCCAAAAGTCGAAACATCGAAATTTCGCGACGAAGAAAGAGGCGAAACATCGAAATCTCGAGACCAATGAGAGTGGAAACATTGAAATCTCGAGATGAAAAAGTCGAATCATCGAAATACCGAAACATCGAATTACCCTATAATCAGATAATGGCTAAACATCCTACACGTAGATTACGCCCTGTTATCATGAAAAAAATTAATTGGTTCCAAGATTGTACCGGTGTCCTGGGAGTTTTCGGAAGTTTTTTCCCTTACTTTTTCTGGTAACAGTTCTGAACGGCCACCATATTAGCGGAGTGCTACTGTATAGATGCTGTGGTATACTCCAGATCACCGAAAATGGCCGGCTCTTCCTGAGCATAAAATGACCAAAACACACGACACTCAGATCGAAGAATTATCCTCACAGAGATGGCTGATCTAAGCTCAGGCGAGGACGACGTGCGCCTGAGGTCACGATGAAAAACCGATCTAGCGCAATCAATATCAATACTGTAACAATATCGCCAAATCAATATGACAACGTAACTAGTTTCGTTTGACCGTTAGACGATTTGTTTTGTAAAGTAAACAACACCGTTCAATTTATTTTCCCGGTGTTCAGGGCCGTAGCGAGCGGGGGGGGGGGGGGGTGGAGGCGTGTCACCCCCCCCCCCCCCCCCCCTCCATAATTTCGAGCGTCGGCAATTTTCTTCCGTCGGCAAAAATGATAAGAGGTAAGAAAAGAAGAAAAGGGAAGGAGGTACAGAAGAGGAAAAGAGAGAGGAGGAAAAGAAGAAAGAGGGGAAGGGAAAGGAAAAGGGAAGTAAGGGAGTGAAGGGGGAGACAGGGAATGGAAAGAGGAATAGAAAGAAAGAACGGAAGCTAGACTTTTTCGACTAATTGGCCCATTATGCGTCGGCAAGAGAATGGCATGCCGGCAACCATAGATGGTGACGGCCCTTCGCTGTCCGGTGTACTTGGACGAGTGACCGAGTCTGTCGGCAATTCGGCAAAAGGGGGAATAAAGGCGTTAGCGTTTGACATTTCATTTTTCCCTGGCTGGACAAGCAGACTGGTACCGTACGTCAACCTATATCAACGCTCTATTACAATCAATTTACCCCACAATTTCCTGATGGCTTGGCTCAAATCATGGGGGGATATGGTATAGCATATCCCCCCACACTTTTGGGTGGGGGATACATCCCCACATCCCCCCCCCCCCAGGATCGCCGCCCCTGATCACTTGCACCACCGTGAATGTCAAATTTTGCGCGCGCGCTTCGCGCGCAGTGTGTATTGATGGTCTGCTTAATACTCACGAGCTGCAGTAAAAATCGGGCATTGTTTAGGAATCGGGGGGTGAAATATTTTGGCGTTCCAAATTGAAAGGGTCCCGCGTACGTGGTGAGCGGGTCGAGTAATTACTGAACGCCCAATTTACTGAAAATATTGCACAGATCGCATCTGAAGACGTTTCAAATATTCAAAATTTTCCAAAAGGGAGGGGGACACCCCCTCCCCTTAGACCCCCCCCCCATATCAGTCCCATGCAAGATCCGTCGGCAAAATATAATCTCTACACCCCCCAATCATCAACCCTTCGCTACGCCCCTGCGGGTGTTGGCAGGCGATAAGCTTCCCAATCAGTTATTGTTCGGTCTGGTATTCATTATTCTATCTTTATTCTATTAGACTCCTCGTTGACTCGCACACTAAATTTCCTCCGCTGAATGGTCCCTGAAGGCCTGTGTGACCACCTTGCAAGCCCAAGCCACAATTCATTTTGAAACCGAGAAGTGGAGCAACAATGGTACTTGAAAATTACCATACTTCGACCGGTTCCTGTTGTAGACCCCCATTAATTTCCACCATTGACATACACACTGAAATTGGTCCGTTCTCCGCCATCCAGGCGCCTCCAGTAAATTGATCTCGAAAATCGCCATAAACTGCTGCGAAGCTGAGGGTCCACCCACTCCAACGATGGTCCAGATTTTGAAGTACCAGGGGGTATATGTTTAGCACGGTTTCTTCCGCACTCATATTTTTTGAACAGCACCCGACGAGGGCCTTTTGAGTCCATAAATTCTTAAAACAACGAAAAGTGGACCGATTTTTCCTGGATTTTTCGGCGTTTGTACTTCGAATGATCCGCTTCCAGATGAAGTGAAAAGTAAATCCGGTGAAGGGTGGCGCCAGCCGGGGCAGGGGGCCATGCCCCTCCCGTCGGGTAGCTCCCCCTCCCGTCGGGGAATTTCTCCCATTTCGTCGGGGAGCCCGAGTGGGTATTCTAAAACTTACACACCCCAACGAGGGCCTATTGCCCCGACAATATAACAGTTCCAACCTTCTTGATAGTGGAACATTCTATATTAGGCTGAACATTTCCGGCGCGATTCGCGCGCTTCTTATCTTTTATTTTATTTGCCGAGTTCCTCAAGTTCAAGATCAGCATATCCATCCTCCCATCCTCCAACAAACTATGCAATCGTAGCATATTTGATAGGCTGTACAAATCCTATGGATATCTTCAAAATGTACCTGGAAGGCTAGGGTTACCAGTCTGTCAGTGGGTGGGGGGGGGGGGGGGTTGAACGTCTTGTTCGAAGAGTCTACCACTGTTTTGCGTGACAGCTTGGGGAGAACGACTTCATTGAGTGATTGAAAATGCGTTAATTGGTGTTTCTCGCTTGAGGCACTCTGCAGAATATTCTACTCCGCCTGATTGAGTGGGATGTCACTGAGAGTATACAGGTAAACAATGTTCTCGCAATGGTATTTCATGTTCTTTCGTTGTTGAGAAACAAGTCTAAGGTGGAGAACCAATGGTTCAGTAGCTCGAACCGGAAAAATATTCAATAGGTAGTGAACTGTTTTGATGTGTTATTGGACTGCTGTGCAACAATATCCCGCACTTTTTTTTTTTTGCCTTGAGAGCTCAAGGTCACTGTCCACACAGGTCGGGGATTTTGTTCATGTGGTAGTATTTGGCATATGGCAGAGCAGTCTGCACTTCATTTTGGAGAGGTGTGTATCCCTTTTCGACCTGTAATGATCTCTGGTTAAAAACTGAAAAATTATTCTTAAGATACAAACAAGCACTGCCCGAGGAAGGTTCTACTATAATTTACTATAATTCTAATATAATACCCTAATAAATTTCTGTAGGCAACTTTTATGGGAGGAAACATATTTCACAATTCCACAAATAGCTCGCAGGACCCCCTTTTTTTTTTACCTCAAATTCCTTGACCCCACTTGAACCCCCCCCCCCCCCCAATGATTACACTTACCAGGAAACATCCATAGCAACCTAGTCAACTCTGTAGCAGAAGTAGCATTCAAGATTTGGGGCAAACTTTTCACATAATTTCCAATTGCGCCCTTTTAATGACTAACCTGAAATTCCTAAAACCACTAGCCTGATGACAATTGAGCTAAGCATCATGAAAATCCACTTTATTTGTAAGCGGAGGTACATTAAATGTCTTCACACACTGGCACATTAGGCTCCTTGAATGACCTTTGAACTTTGTGGTGGTCAAAGGTCACCCAGCAGTCATGAAATAGTAAACGTCCTACTTCCATCAACATCCATCAAAGCATGAGTATTCAAGGGCCAAAAACATGCAATTTGCATACTATTCTACAATTTGAACAAAATTGCCTACTACACAACCCCTCCCTTCATATGACGCTTTCAAACCTTCAATTCCTGTGGACCGAAGGTCCTATCGAATAATTACACTGGTCATGTATCATGGCAATCCGACCTAATCTTTCAGTAGAAGTTGTTGGTTTCCGCAGTTTTCCACCTAATGGCCCATTGTGCCTCTTTAATGCTATTTGACCTTCACCTTTAGGGTAGTCAACGGTCACCCAGCAGTCAATGGATATTACGTCCATCCATCAAAGCATGAGTATTCAAGGGCCAAAAACATGCAATTTGCATACTATTCTACAATTTGAACAAAATTGCCTGCTACCCCCCTTTAATGACCTTTCACTTTCAATTCCCTGAGACGCATAAGGTCCCACTATTCAACGATTGACATACACTGGTCAATGTATCCTGTCAATCCACCTAATATGCGGGAGAAGTATTGTTTTGCAGTTTAATTATAATGATAATAATAATAATATAATAATAATAATAATAATAATAATAATAAAATAATAATAATAATAATAATAATAATAATAATAATAATAATAATAATAATAATAATATAATAATAATAATAATAATAATAATAATAATACATGTGACTTATATAGCGCCTTACAGAAACAATCTCAAAGAGCCTAACGGTAGTATAGTTACAAAACACATTACAAACAGATGTGTCTTCTTGCAAGTTTGAAAGAGTTCAGTGATGTTTCACTTCGAATGCTCATCAGAAGTTCATTCCAATGGCTGCGCCGAGGCAAGGAATGAATGCTCTGTTCGTGATGATGGTGGGCGACGAAGCACATTATAAAATTCCTCCAAGCTACGGTATTCTGGTTCACCTCTCCAGGGGGTAACCGCCAGCCAGCCTGACATGTTGACCTCTTTCAAGTGGGAATATAATTCTGCTCCAAAAACATGCTAAAATCGGCACGAATCATGAAATTGATCGCTGCAATGAATTTCTTGCTCAGAATTACTCCCTAAAATCCAAAACGGGTCCTAGTTTCGTTTTTTTGGTATTTCTAGCTGCTTTACAACGATGATGTTCCAACCTGGTAGAATGCTCCCTGTATTCAGGTATTGCGCTGGTTTGTGGTTCACTTTTTGTTGGTTGGAAGTGAGAAAACGTTTATTTTATAAATGTTCCCATCCTATTTGTGCATCCATTAACATGGAAATACTCTTGCATGTAATTTTGAGACAGTCACATTTTTATGTAATGCAGTCACTCTTGAGAAAGTAAATTAACTAACAACAAAGAGGTGAGTGCGACAGATGGAACAGCCGTTCACTGTTGCATCGTGACTCACCAAAGGAAGGCCTCAAATAAACGGTGAAATTTGGGCATCAAAAGATGTCTAAATATGGCTGTAAACCACCAAAATTAACGTTCGAAAGCACTATTTAGCACCAATTAGGGTTGAAATTCAACATTCTGTACATGATAATTCCGAATTGTTGGGCGTTGAGGAGAAATTCATTGAAATTATAACAGCCGCTAGAACCGAACTAGCATTGGTTGTGCGGTCCTCGAGGGCCCCAGCACTAGACCTTTTGAAAGACAGATTTTCCCAGGTGGCTAGGAAATTTGCCTCCCGTGGCTTCGATGGAGACTTTTTGAAATGAAACACTGGGTGGAAGAACGGAGGGACGAGAAGGCTGGTCCTGTAATATCAGTCCCCACATGACTGCCCATTGTGCCCCTTTAATGCTGTTTGACTGTGCCGCTTTAGGGTGGTCACAATGACCCATCAGTCAATAAACATTGTGATCAAGTTTGGTTAAGATCCTCACAGCACAACATTTAAGGTGGTGCCAAAAAGCGGAAGTTTACAGACGGATAGATAGATAGATAGACAGTTAGAATGACATGGGCATTACACTATCTCAACCATCATTAACTGGTCGTTGAGCTGGAAAATGGAAACATCGAGAAGGCAAGTTTTGACAAGGGGTTGGGGTGGAGGCTAGGAAATCCTTGTTCGGCTGGACACACCCCGTCGGGGAACTTGAATCCCCTCGTCATGAAATTCCTGGCGCCACCAAGAAATATGCCTTCCCTCTCCCACAAAGGCAGCAGATGCCCCCCCCCCCCCCCCCTCCAAAAAAATATTGAATAATTTGGGTCGGCGTCTGTATATTCGAGCTAATGCTAGCAAGCTGGCCACCTATTTTGTTTAAAATTCTCCGAAAATTCTCAACGTAGGAACATGACTGAATGGTGACCGCACCACATGGGCTGCATCACCGTCTTCACATATAAGCACCCTTGGCCTTAACTTTCCAGGGTTCCAGGGTTGCACCAGCGCAGTCGCTACGGTGTTTTGAGATCCGCATAGAATTTCTTCTCAGGACTTGGTCGCTGAAATACATTGTCTGACTATTGTACCAGGTGACTCCCTATTACCAGATCCCATGATGCGCCAACTTGGTCCCAATGGGACATATAGTATCGGTAATGTGGTATGTTTGGTATTTACTATGAACATCGACTCTTACGCAGTAAGGCCTATCTCCTTAACACTGAATCCTCATAGGAGACGCAGGTAAATGGTATCTGAGTGTTTGAATGAACTTACCGCCCCTGTTGGATGAAGAGGGAAGATGGAAGGGAGGGTTTGAAAGGCTTCGAATTCCTCAACTTAATGAAAATCGCCTATTACTCTTTCGCCGATCTATTTCACTACTTTCCCAAGGTGACGGCCGGTCCTCAAGTGGATCCTAGGATTCGCTGAATTAGGTTAAGGTGACTGAAAGGGAGGTTCTATAAGTTTATAATATTGACATTTCCGCTCGAGATTTCCTCGGATCCAGCAGTCCTGCCTTATGGCCTCCGCCTAACAAGAATTTTCATCTTGGGCTCCCTAATTTCTAACTTGATCAACCTGATCAATGTACAATAATAATTACATCCTTCTACTGGAAAATTGCGTGATATATGTGTTCATTCATAACTGCCATTATTCTCAAATAATCACTCAACAAAAAATGTTAGGGGAAATAAAAAGAAAGTGTCAAAATGTGGTTGGTAGGAAATCTATGTAGTCAATTCTTTCGTCTTGTTGGACCCTTTGTCACACATGAATCATGTTTGAGGGTGTGAAACTGTTAAATATTCTTTTAGAGTATAATCTGTTATCGGGGGAGGGGGGGGGGGGGGTGTTGAGTATTACCTTTATGGAGGATGAGAGATGAGGTGAGTGTGAGGGTTTACCCAAGGTCATCGGAAGGCAATCAAGGTCGATTAATTGAAACCGTATGTGTAGTCTCCTGATGAGTACGAAATCCGTGGTATTGGCCTACATGTTCCCCAAACCAAGTTCCATTTATGTTCTGGCGATGTTAACGGTCTACCTATGTAGAGTATGCAAACCACGTGAATCCAAAAACGCTTCATCCGATCAAGATGGAATTGGGTGTGCATGCACCTTCTCATGCGGAACAAAAACACTATCAGCTTGTAAATAAGCCCAAGGACTCGACCACCTTGTATAGCTATGTAGGATATGTTTCCCACAAGGGTTCGTTGTTCTTTTCTGTTGGGCGGAATGTTATAGGCCATCCGAGTGGGTGGTGGGAGCTACAAGACCCCACTGTTTGGGGTACAGACTCGAGCTGATATAAAGTTTGTCAATACCTG
Source organism: Sclerodactyla briareus (assembly GCA_026419785.1). Lineage (NCBI taxonomy): Eukaryota > Metazoa > Echinodermata > Holothuroidea > Dendrochirotida > Sclerodactylidae > Sclerodactyla > Sclerodactyla briareus. Next base: position 54,287 of record JAODTK010005465.1, on the reverse strand, counting down.
TCGTGAGATTATTACCAAGCTTGATAGAATGCGAAAGACATAAAATTATCTATTGAATAGTTGCTGAACGGATAGAAATCTAATATGAACAATTCTCAATAAAATGATAATGGGTTGAAATGTATGTGGACACGTAGGTGAAATGCGTCAAAATCCCAACATTCAATGATATTTGGCAGGGATATAATCGCAGTGAAAGTTACCAAGACTCTATGCCTACGAGGACTCTCATCAGAATATATCGAAAGAGATTGTCAAGGATTTGATACCTGCATGGACTGGTTGTTGATCGATGTGGCAGCGGAATAAAATTGAAGGATACTGACGTTTCGATCAGAGAAGGCTCTGAAATTGTAGCCTGTAGGCCTATAAATGATCGAATTTCATTCCGTGAATTCCGTGAAGTTAAAGTTGCCTATTGCCCGAGGGTCTCATGTGCAGCCGGATCATCGACCCTCTCATGTGCTGCCTATTCGGTACTAGTTTGGCCCTAAGTTTCTCTGGAGGTTAATTTAAGCGCTCATTTTTCCACCAATTGAAAAGAAGAAACAAAAAACAAAAACATTCGCGTCACGAAAACTAGTCAATCCGGAGCTACATGTTTACTCGCACGCGCACGGGGGTAGTGTAGCCCCGTGGATGTTGTTCGTATGTACCCATGGGAAAAAGGGCGGGTTTTTTTTTTTCCATTTTTTGGGTTGTTTTCCATGTGAATCAATTATGAGAGAATCTGCAATATCAACGTGAGGCTAATATTGGAGCTTACAATGATTTGATGCTATTCAGAGAAAATGGCTTATGATCAGATGATGGAGGACAAATATGCTGCTCAGTTCATGATTAGTTGCGTTAGCCTGAGAATAATACGAATAAAGCCCAATCAGTGGAATTTGTGAAAAATCTGGCGGGTTGGTCGAAGCGGGTGATGCAACTAGCAGTCGAAATAATATAGGTTTTTGGTCAGTACAGGACGAGTCCTGGACCCCAGGTGTCTTAGCAGTCAACCCGCTTTGCTAGTGGTGCGTTCCTTATATCTAGCAGAGTTGGGGGATAAGTCACCATATTTTGTTCAAGTCACTCAATAAAAAAAAAAAGGGTTAGCCGGGGCAAGAGAGTCACTTAAGGCATTAAGGTCACCGTACAAACTCAATGGAAGCAAAACAGAAGTAAATCAAATCAGGGGTAAGTCACCAGCGTTATTCAACCTGAAGTTCACAAGTGCGACCTATCCCATCCCTGTGTTAAAGTATTCACAATCTTTTTTTTTCTAGGGAGGGGACTGTTTCGAGGGTCGGACGCATCAGTGATATCGCACAGGGTATGCACTATTTTCCAAGTCACTGAGTGGTTGTGTTCGAGGGAAGTGGGGGGGGGGGGGGGGGGGGGGGGGCTCCTGCCATGCACCGTCTCTCCAGACTATGCATGCCAGGATGGGGAAATAGATTGCCAGTTAGTCTGGAGCACAATCAAACACGTGTTTGTATAAATATGAGAGAACACCGCAGGTAGGGAAAGCTGACAAATTTCGAATTTCATGATAACTTTCTCCGTGACCTGACAGACTGACAGCAGTTGCCGAAGGAACATGTGTCCGTTAGTACGGTAACGGATATCAAGGGCACAACCACCCGGGTTCGGTAGTGTAGAGGGGATTCATGACAACATTGTGGGACCTCATTGGAAATGGACCATCTTTTTGGCCTAATGGGTATTGCTCCTGTGTCCCTATTGTTCAATCTGTCTTTTGAGTTTTGTACATATAGAGCACGAATAAACAAAACAAAACAAAAAACAATTTCAATGAGGGACTCCATACATAACGTTTGTACACGCAAAAAAAGCTCAACCGCTTTAAACCCCACCCCCACTGACTTCAAACGGATGGTTGCTCTCTCGCGTTGGCTACTCTCTAGAATACACCCCACACTGCCTGACATAGGTGTTGCAAGGGCAAATGTTGCAAAGATTCGACCACTATACTGGTGCATGGGGTATACAGTGTGGTGCTCGCACGGTTCAGCAGGGCAAGGCCGACGCCATTCTTCCACTGACCCCGAGGGCACTTCATAAAACTTGTACCGAGGGCCGGCGGGAATCGTATTGCCTGATGATCGCGACGCGGTAATATGCGGTCATATAAATGTATTCCAGGCATGCACTCCGATGAGTGAGTGAGTCAGTAGTGACTCGCTGATTTTCTTCTATTTATTCGTGTACTCAGAAAATATATCGTAATATTACTGATCCCTTCCCGCTGGCTTCACGCCTCCTCCAACCGCCCTCTCCCAAAAACAGGCTATACACTAGTCTATATATGGTCTGGTGTCTCCAGAAAACGAAATGCCTTGTGGAGGGCAGAGAACCATTTGTCTAGGGTAGCTAGGGCTGCTAGGCGCTACTGGCGCAGCTGCGTAATACTGTATATGTAGGAGGAATAGAATTCAGGGTGTGATCGACCTCCTAGTTATATGTCAGAGGTTCTGTAGGGCCTGTGATGCTGACGAAGTCAAACGGGATCTATGCAGTCATGCCAGTGCGTCTGTGTGTATGTGTGTGTATGGATGATGTGTGGTGTGTATGTACCGCCCAGCTTGTAAACACGGTTAACTCGACCCACCTGGATGGATGAAGAGCATTACTGGTATGTGTGTTCGTCATGGTGAGTACATGAACGCCGTTGTTTTACTGTCAGGTAAAAGGTCATCTGAGGTCAACATAGTCAAAGTCTAAAAACCTTGTAAACACGATAAGTCCAGAATGATCGGTCTGATCAGGTTTGGAATCTCGTGTGTAGCTTTCTTTGGAGAGTACATGAACCCTATAGCATTTGGTTGTGGTCGGGGATTTTGGTCACAAATAGAAGAAGTTGAAAAGTCGATATTCTGGCCAATTTTGGCTTGTAAACAAGGTAACTCGACCCCACCTGGATGGATGAAGCTCATACATGGTATGTGGGTTTCCTATGATGAGTTCATGAACCCTATCATTTTTGGGTCTGGTCAAAGTATCTGAGGTCAGCAGAGGTCAAAGTCTGAAAACCTTGTGAACACGATAAGTTCAGAATGGTTTGTCTGATCAGGTTGAAATCTAGTGTGTAGCTTTCTCATGGAGAGTACAGTAACCCCATTGTATTTGGTTTAGGTCGGGGTGAATTTTGTGAGTCGATATTCTGGCCAATTTTGGCTTGTAAACAAGGTAACTCGACCCCACCTGGATGGATGAAGCTCATACCTGGTACTTCGTATGTGAGTTCCCCATTGATGAGACACGAACCCTATTGGTTTGGGGTCATGTCCGACTCCGAGGCCACCTGAGGTCACCGCAGCAAAGGGCAGAAGAAAAAGAGAAAATACTTGTAAACCTAAAAAAGATTGCTTGATCTGATCCGGTTGGAATTAGCTGTGTAGCTTCCTTATCAAGAGCAACGATACCCTGTGTAAGGCAGCTAATTTCAGTCAATTCAGTGAACGTGATGAATCGACCCACCTTGGTGGATGAAGTCATACTCGGTATATGCGTTCACTATGATGACTAACATTTGCTTCCATTATTTTAGGGTTGGATGTGTGGGGGTCAGCAGAGGTCAAAGTTAGGAAATCCTTGTTGGAAAAAGTTGAGATTAGTCAATCAGTTGAAATAGTGTGTAGCTTTCTTATCAAGAGTGCAGGGACCCATGGTTTGAGTAAGTTAGCATGATTCTTGGTGGAAAATGGGAAATTTTCAATTTGTCCTCGTGTCTGGCCATAGGTTGTAAGTAATGAGTCAAGGAATCACTAAGGGCTTGGATTCTGGTTCTAATTTTCTATAGTGCCGAAATAGTAGCGCTGAGAAATACTGCATGGGCCTATTCCCGTCCGCCCTTTCTTAAACACCGCCCCCATGGGGAGTGCAAGTTAGTGGGAGGCTCAGAATCGATACCTATATTGAACGTCCTTCCACATCTATCGCTCTACTTTCAGTTGAAGTTTATAGCCGCCCAAGTCGGCTCCTTGTCTTTGGACGATTACTACAACTCTAATTAGGCAGTTTTCGTGTTCAAAGGTATGTCACGCTGTTTATGCTGCAGCACGAAGGCATGCTGAACTTAAGTTTCGATTTCCACAAGTTCACGAATCAAGCTAATTTGGGCTAATCATGGATCGGTGACTGCGCGACTCTAAGTGGACACCCGCGATGAAGTCTTCTCTTTGCGACAAGAGATCGACGCGAGCTACTCATTATCTTGAATACCCGCCCGTCCCGAGCCTGTATTTACACGTTCCCAAGTGACGAACGAGTGACAGAGATTCTAGTCGGCGAATCATTTTCACCGGAATCCCGAAGATTCATGGCTACCACAGCCATTATCCATTTAATTAAAGTTAATAATAATAATAATAATAATAATAATAATAATAATAAAATAATAATAATAATAAAATAATAATAATAATAATAATAATAATAATAATATATAATAATAATAATAATGGCGATGATGATATCGGGGCTCGAATAGTTTACTGCAGGCAGTTTCAACAGAAGGAAATGCTATTCCAAAATGTTCAACCTGACAACATTCCTTTGAACGTGATGAGATCAATATCATGGAAAAATACAGGAATTGGCATAACAGTACTCACATCAATTTATAATTCAGTCAAATAACCCGCATCTGCTTACCCTGGATGTCAAATACTGAGGCCGGGATTCGATGCGTATGCGATCCGGGCTCGATATGAAAAGCAATATTTACGAAAACGAGTATTCGTTTCAGGAGTGAAAATACCAAAAGTGTATGCGAAAAGGCCATAAAAAGGCAGCAGCCCATGCATATGTCGTTGCTTAGCTTTTTGAGGAAGATTTCCACAGATTCATTCGCGGTGATACGTATCCGCATACGCATTGGTACATGTGCTTATTCCGCTTATTCATCGTTGGTTTGCCTTCATTTATGAATTTTTGGTTTCTGTGGAACCAATATCTATCTTTGCAACTAAATAGAACATATTCAACACTAGCCCCCGCTCAGTTCACGTAATTGGCGATTTTCACATACGCATACGCATCTATGGAATCCTAGCCTCATCCTGTTTCGGCCAAACTGTCCGGGTTCCCAAAACTACTATTTTTACACACTCGGAATTCACGTATAGGACGTCAGTTGCACCTCGTATCGGCTGGCGAAAGTAAACCGACAACTGTGTATTCCCCTCTTTTCAGCAATCAGTGGGCGACGTTGTCTTCAATTGAAATGCCCAAATTTGTAATGAAATAGTAATGTCAAAACGAGTCAAAATGGCTGTCAATAGGGTACCATGGGTCCGAAACGAAAATTTGTCCTCATGCGGTTGCCATGGTGCAAAACGTGCAAATCTGCGTGAAAAAAAGTTTAGGCGAAACAAAATCGAAATGCTACTGGTGGGGTCTCGAAAAGTAATATCGCCATGCTTCGGAACACTCATTTTCCGGATAGAGAATCTATTTTTTTGCGAAAGAAATCAAAACGGCCGCCGGGTAGGTTCATATGGGGCCAAAACGATCGCCATGGTTTAAAACGTTCAAATTTGCCCCAAAAATCTGTTTTGAGGAAAAATCAAAAAGCCGTCAGGTGGGATCTCATGGGGCGAAAACTGAAGTTTGCCTCGAAACGATCACCATTTCCGAAACGCGCGAGTCTGCAGAAAAGTCAGTTCGTTAGGCAGGGGCGTCGGAGCATTTCGAAAAACCGCCGCCCCCGGGGGGGGGGAAACATCGAATGCAAATGACCATCTGAGCCGGTCGCCACCATCGTTGGCGCTGAGCGTACACACTAAATTTCAGATTTTCACTCCCTCCAGATCGTCGGAAACGGCACTTGCCAGGCTCAATAGCCACCCATCTACAGTGGGATTTGAGTGAAAGACAGACAAAAAGTTGTCATTGTGTATACTAAGATGATTTATCGAGTGTCACACATTTATTTTTACTTTTGACTCTGGCTTGTTTGGCGGGGAGCCAGGGGCCTACCGAAACAGGTCTGCTGGTGGAATCGAAGGTCATTGAAAGCTACGGGCGCGCGCGAGGCGCGCGAAAAAAAAATTGCATGTTTTCCGGGCATTTTATCGAAAAAATTCAGGCTTTTTTTCCCTTTCCTTTTTTCCTTCCCAAAATTTCCACGGATTTTCGCCCGAATTCCTCATCTCAGAAAAATGGGGGGGGGGGGGGCAGTCTGCCCCAAGGCTTCTGAAAAATCATGTGAACGAAATGATTTTAAGCATTACATCGCATATTAGCCTACAACGCTTGGTAGAAAAAAGCCATTGCACGCGAAACACTTGAAAAATTATGCCCACCTTTGGCTATTGATTTTAAAATCGAGTACTCGGTATGAAACAGGGGTAATCCTTCCACTTCGGATTAGTCGGGTCCAGATCTTCACCTGGGGTCCGCACCTGGAATAGTGGACTAAGACAATTTCCAACGCGATTATTGTTTTGGTTAGACAAAAATTGAATCAGTTTGGAGTGATACGAAATCGGGCTTGTGCCTATTATTTTTTATTACGGTCCTGAAAGTGGGGGACAACGATATGAAGCCCCCCACTGTTGGTGGGGGGGACATGTCCCCCGTCCCCACCCCTGTTGAACGCCCTGTCGTTAGGAACTTTGAGATGGCCGCTTTTAGAGCGGTGGGGCCACGCCCACTTTCGCACACTTCAGAGATCACTTGACGAATGTATATAAAAAAAATTAAAATCAATCAGACCGAACTTTTGAAGAGTTATGGCGCAATGACAATACAACAATTTTGGTCGAAGTTCAAGATGGTTGACCCAGAGCGTGTGTGACGACCGCCGAATTCGAACTTGTCCGGGATATTTCATGCGAAAAAAGGGGGTGCCAAATCCCAGGAGAATCGGACATTGCGTAGGAGAGGTAGATCGCTTTAGCGGAATCTTTACGGCGGGAACGGCGGCGGCGGAGAAGAAGATGGCGGCGAAGCCCAAACCATAATCCCCCTGATTCTCTATTTGTGCGTTCCATTCAACTCGTAATCACGGTAACATACCAGATAGAGTCACACTAACTGCTTAGGTTTCTTGACAGTTGTTAGACACTCTACTAGTGTATTGTCTGCTCTACCTGATAATACGATTTTCACGATTTGAATCATTAAGTTCTCCGAGGATATAATAACACTTTACTATTCACTTCTTGACTCTGAAAAATGTTTTCAATAATGAATTGCGACCAGCAGACGCCCGATCAGTATTTGAATTTGAAAGGTGGTATAGATAATCATGTATTAACGGTATAAAGTATGATAAATTTTTTTTTTAGTGCTAAAGGTGACACAAGTTCACACGTGGAGGGGAGTCGCGGCCCTCTCAACTCCTATGGAGGCCTCAATACATAACGTATTTCCTTACACACCAATGCCTCATTAACTGGTGTAGACCTCTCAATTAAACAAGGGGTTGCGCCTTGGACAATGGATACGCACTGCGTATGTTGGCCTTCAGACAATCCCCGCCCCCCCTCCCCCGCCCCCCCCCCCTCCCGGAAATTCCCTCAGGCAGGTTAAAAAGTACTTATCGAAAACAGGTAGAACTTTTCGAGATAATTGGATAGATCAGCAGTGTTGTTTACACTGCAGGATATAGAGCTGCGGAGATAATCTTCTTTGTACCCGATTATACTCCTAATTTCGTTTCGAGCATTGCACATTTCTAGCAAACCTGGACTTATACTGAAGCCTTAATACTCACTTTTAATAAACATCTCAAGTTACTTTCACTCTTTCAGTGATTGCGCGTTGTCACTGTAAGTGGTGCATGAGAGTTCGGAGAAGGTTCAATACTGTCTGCCTGTCTTCGCTAATGCCGCATGACAACTATGAAGAATCGTTATGATCAGACCGCTGTGCCTGGCCCCAAACCAGACCAGACTTTTATATGACCACGAAATCCTGTTGTAACTTTTAATGGGGTCATATCAGCTGACCGGGAAGTTTGCGTCTGTAGGTACAGCTACATACCAGAGGGTAGCTAGCTAGGGCGATTTACGATTGAATGTTGGGATGTCAGAAAACGGCGGCCACAGGGTTAGAATATTGATGCGCAGCCCTTTAACCTTGAACAGTTTATTAGATCGTGAATTGTACTCTAACGTTGACCCACACTGAACTCAACATGGTTCGATATCACTCCCGTTTCCAATAGGAAAGTGCCCTTACAATAATCCATTCCGTAGTGATCCAGGGAGAGACGTGAATCTCGCTCGATATCCACCTGGATATGAGGAGAATATAACGCAGCAAGGTGTCGAACGACTTCTGCACTGTGAGTAAAAATTAAATTAGCTTCCATGTTACATAGCACAGCATCATACTTATGTAGCTAACTGGCCGAAGCATTTGTTTAAAGCAGTACGAAACGAACATTTCGAGAAGGAGCTAAAGGATGCAACCAACTTTGAGGGCCTCTGATCATTACGATATTTCACCGCATAGAACCCCCCCCCCCCCCTATCGCTCAATTCTTAGCAAGTGGCTGCGACCTTTCAAATCAATATATATCATATTCGTATATGATACTGAGATGAAATCGGGTCCAGATCTCTGGAACTCTTGAATCAGGGTGGGTACAGAATGAGAGTCAGATTAAAATAATTATCACTCTTATTCGGCCTTATTAATCGTACTCGGAGGGATATATGTTATTTCGTGTTCCCGTTTCGAAAGTAAGTAGGTGAAATATTCAACTTGACGTTCAGGGTTTAACTGTGGTGCTGTCATACCAGGTAAGACCAACCGCTGATATGTTGAAAGTGTCTCAGTACCCTACACATGAATAGGCAGACACTAGTAGCTTTAATTCAATTATGGTGCTTGAACTTAAAGCAAAAGACCCATGGGGCCAGACTCGAAATTCGCCTCGTCCGTTATGATTTCGAGTCGAAGCAGTCGAGACTGTTTGTGAAGTCACCCCATCGATTCCGAAGGGAAGAAGACACGGTGAAAGTCGGAGGATTGCTATTCTACAACCAAAATAAATGGGAACAGAGAAGGTTATACGATACCATATCTCTGAATAATCTCTAAGCACCGGTGATCGGCACAGTGCGACAGGGCAACTTTCATGTCAGTAGTTTGATTAATACTCGCAACAAAACTAGTAAACTATTTGATTGCTGAGTTACTCTGACCAGCTACCTCTCTTTGCAGGAACGATGCAAGCCTAATCTAGTTTACTATTGACAGAAGAATATACCTCCAGGCTATCGAAGTGAAGGAACAAAAAGTCAAGGCTTTGAAATCCTCGTTCAATACGGTCTCGTAGCTACCTGTGAGAATATTATGATAGCCACTTAATGGACTTACTGGTGGTGTGCAGTTAGATCTCTGAGGTGTTAGCGTGTTCCCACTTGCAGCCTTAGAGTTCCTTATATATAGAGGGGCCCGTAAATGATTAATAAAGTGTAAATACTACCCGATGTTGAAAGTAAATATCATCAGTTGACCAATACAAACAGCGGTGATCAAGCACTCCATCACAATTGCCTCTCGGAACCAGAACTGTAAAACCACCGGTTATCGTTAAGTGTTCATTCAACTCTAAACGACTGTCCGAACGAATTGAAGTGATATTCAACTACAATTTGAGGTATTTTTCTATAGAATTGATGAATTATTTAATGTGTAGATTGTATTCCAATAGTCTGTCAGTTACAAAGGCCGATCTTACATTTTGGTATCGGTTATAAGATCGGTTGTCGAAAATGTGTCCCTCACTTAGACTAGTGCACCAGTTAAGCCTGTTTGGGTGGCCGCCTCCCGAGAGCTGCCACCATCCACTGCCACCCGTCTCGTACTCATATGGACGCAACACTATTCCCTCCAAACATTGCTCACCTTCAATCTCAAATCGCATCATGTTTAGTTAAGAAGATAATGAAGGTGGGGTTCCGTACCTACGACATGATAGGCTATTCTTCGACGTAATACCAACTAGGCCTACTGTAGCTTGATCAATTTTTAATAACGTTGTCTGTTTTGTCTTTTTCTTTGCACGAATGCGTTGCCTTTGGGGAACATGATACGGTAAGTCTTTTGACACTGTATATGCATTTGGCTATGATTTCTGGACATATTATGGCGCTGGACGGAATATATTACCAGGAAGAATATATATATCATCTATTGCTTGAGATATTAGGCGATGGGAGAAATTTCATCCCTGATATTAATTGGCCAAAATCAAGATAATTTTCTGATTGTGGAAATATTGTATACAATGGAAAATATGTTTCTCAAAAGCAAAATTGTTTCATGGAGAAATGTCGTGAAAGGACTAAATCCAATTGAAATGATATGTAGATATAATTAATTTGCAACAAATAATTGTTTGCAACCCTAATAAGTTAGCAACAAAAGTTATGTTGCAACGAAATTTCTTACGTAGTCTTAGCGCCAGTCCTTTCAGTAGTGAATAATTCAGCGTGTCTCTCTCTTGGTACGAAAAACCATCTTGATCCCGGTAAGTGATCGTGTGCGACGAACTCTGGGATCTTCTGAGGAGCAAAATGTTGATTTCTGCAGCTATATCCAAAGTACTACCTAGTGCGACCGTACGCTGTACGGGTCGATATTTCAACATAATACACTGCACTTTCGAGTTTCGAATTTCGCCAGTCCCACTGCACGAACACAATTCAAGATTGGCTGTCAAAAACTGTGTGAAGTCTTGCGCAGAGAATCAGGTGTCACTGAACGCATGGTGATAGTAAAAATGGGAAATAATGTCCGAAATATCACGTTCGATAACATCGCCTAAACAACGACATTCTATCAGCTCTAGCCCTCAATTATCCTGAGAAGAAAAATTACGACGAGCGTGCAACAGGATATCGGTGTTTGTTTTAACAATTTACATGTTCTAACTCCAAGGAATGGAACACTTGGCGATGCATTTCAGTTGTACTATCTCTGTTCTGGACCCCTTAATTCTACCAAGCATGCAATCAAATATGAAAACGACAGAGAAGAAAAATTTCGTTGGAATATTGATAAATATTCATAAACAAGGATTTTCTATATCAGCCCTCGAAATCCCGGTATCGATAAATTAGGGAAAGGTGGAAAGCCGCGGTTGCAGGTTGAAGGAATAGGCCACTCAGGTCCCCTCAGCACACTACAATAGAGATTTCACGGCACTTCACGGCTCATGGTACTCTGATGATTAGAAGCACGGTCCCCGTCCACAAGGCTACGTGATAATTTATTTATTTTTTTGGTTGAAAATGATTCCGTTGCCGAAACAATAATCGTAGAAATTGTAAGTATGGGACAATATATTATACACTTTGATAATATAATCCCCTTACTCTGCCAACATAATTTATTTCGAGGATACCATAATTTGAGTGTGGATAATATGTAATAGTTTGATAATATTTCCTCATCACGCCCCATTAGCATATGATCTTCTGAACTAAATGTCTCCGCTGTGGACACTTACTATTGGCAAACAATAACAACAAAACAAAGCCTCAGCTTCGTGGAACAATAATTGACCTATCCCTCTGCTATAGTCTAACCAACACAAGTTGTCAGCCTATTGCTGTGTATAGCAGTGATATAGGCAATGTTAGATAAACACACCTACTTGTGATTAGGACTCAACTGCTCAGTCGAAATCGGTTTAAACTAGAATTAATCACTCTTCCTCCCGCGTTGGACATGGATGAAGAGTTCGTTCGTCGGATTTGCTTCACATTTCTTTGAGGTCATAGAAAAATAAAGCACGTTTATAATTACTCGAACGGATGGAGCTCCTATACAGCCTCAGAAATTATGGTATTGTGTTCGTTGACAAAAATACAAAACTAAAAATGGAGCAGAAACCGAAAGATGAGAATATGTCAAATTTCGTATTTGTGAATGGTAACTGGAGGTTAAAAAGTCGACAGTGGAGTTATCTGGGCATGGTCTAACATAGATTCAAGAATGATTAGTAGTTAGGATAAACTCAAATAGGATAAAAAACTAATACCAATGCACATGGATGAGCTGTGATAGAACAGACGGCGGTGTTTCCCGCCTGCCTTCTATAACGACATTTGTCAGCCTGTAATTAACCATACATCTGACAAACAACACACATTTACGAAATGAGGGCAAGGATGAAACAACATAATTGTGATTCTGCTCCGCGATACGAAAGCCTATCAGTTGTGAGGTGACCCAGATTCGGAGGCAGACAACGCTGGCACGCGATGGCGACACCCCTTTCCGCCACCAGACCCTGGTTACGATTCCACGCAGGAAAAAAGTTGGCCCCATATGAAAATTTTACGCTCACACGCACGTGTATTTCCCGGGCGTTGGAAAATGTTACACTAGGGTAGCATTTCCCTATTTGGTCTAGCAAAAAAATCATTTCTGATGATTACACAGTGGGAAAGCATTTCCGTACTGTATAAATATATGGTCCCCTGTAGACACCTGGTCGAGTATAGGCTATTAGTAACAGTCCCAGTGATAGCCCATTGATTGGAAGCTGTGGGTTATCCAACGTTCGTCATAATGTTTTCCCCTGAATTTTCTTATTAATAATAATAATAATAATATAATAATAATAATAATAATAATAGTAATAATAATAATTAATAATAATAATAATAATAATAATACTAATAATAATAATAATAATAATAATAATATAATAATAATAATAATAATAATAATAATAATGTACCACTCTGACCAACCTGTTGAGCGACCCTTACATGTTAGGTTATCCCAGCACTGATGCTACCTTGGTCAAACAATTGTCACTACCAAACTTTCTACCCAAAAAGTAATGGAATGGCCACATGGGACAGTGCAGACAACCCCGCAGAGAGGCCGTAGAAAGTTCCAGTGTACCTCAGGACACTACTAAAGCATCCAAACAAAAGCCACCCAGATTTCATACACCACCCTACTGGGTACACTCACAAGGCGGTATTTTCGTTCAAATGCATAAATGGGTTTTACTGGAATGGTTGGATCATATGCGACATATACTGTGTATTTTCTATTCCGCGTGTGCGCGTGTGTGCTTAGGTACTCGCGCGCATTTGTGTGTAAAATGACTAAAATCACGTATACATTTTCATGTCAACTCATTTTTGTTCCCTTGAGGTAATCAGGGGTCTATGCAGTCATGTCAGTATCGATGTGTATGTGTGTATGTATGTACTCACGGTGAGGGGACGGCACCATCCTCCTATCGGTGGAACGTGAACATAAAAACTTAGCAGCAGGCTTTTACTAACTTATGCGCCTCGTGTCATGATTCCACCGAAGGTGCTTCAGCTGATTGAGGAAATCTTTATTCGGAAATTTTTGAAAATTGCTTCTCCGTTTTTCGGGAGTGGAAGGACACCGGCGAAATCTTGCCTTACTCTTTTCGAAGAATGCCCTGAATAACGAGGCAGGGATGAGAATTCCTGCCCCCGGGATCGCCATTCACGTTCCCATCTGACAGAGAGAGAGAGTGCAGCTTTACTCGTGGCAGCCACTTTCCTTAACCGGAGAAAAGAAGCGGGGTGGAAGTTCGTGTCTGTGACGTTAGCGGGATTTGAACCAGGGACCTCAGATATTTCAGGCGGGAACTCTTCCGTTCCGGCAACTTACTGCTCTTGCAGCAGTGCTCGGGCTGCCATCCGGTCATACTTAGTGTATGTAGTTGCTGTTACATGAGCTCACTAACACCTATCGTTTGGGCGGTCAGGTAGAGGTTCATCGACGGTAGGGTACCAGTGGACGAATCTGGAATCCTGGCGAAAACGATAAGGCCGGAACGCTTGCTCCGATCGCGCTGAGATTTAGTGTATAGCTCGCTTATGGGCAGTACAAAGAATTGCATTTTTTTGTTATGAATGAAGTCTTTATTCAGATCAGTCAAAGCCGAATATTCCAGCGCAAGCGAAAATTTGAGTCAACCAGCTTGGCTGAATGAAGCTCATACTCGGTATGCAATTTGATGAATACCGGAACCCTATCGTATCCCGATCTGGTCAGAGGTCATCTGAGGTAACCACAGGTCAAGGTCTGAATCCTTTGTTAATAAGATGAGTTCAGAACGCACGGTCCGATCAATCTGAAATTTGGTGAGTAGCTTTTTCTGTTTAGATCATTTGGAAATTCCAGGAATTTCGTACAGAATGTGTGTTCTGATCCAGTCGAAATTAGAGTGTATATCCATCATCAAGTACGGAACCTTAGTGTGGGTCAGACGTGTCATTTATTGGAACATGTTAAACTTTGTGAGAAATAGCATATGGTACCCTGATGAGATTTGACTTGATTTGACGTGATTTGATTTCTATGGGTTCGAGGAGCCAAGTAAGGCTAATCAACGAACCCTGGCCGTATTAATCGTGGAGAAGCGGAAGACTCCCATCTAACGGGACTGCCCACAGTCGACGGACGAGACTCATGCGACATCCCCATAACACAGAAACCAAATCCAATGCACACATGAACAAAGCCAGGGCTCGGCACGGTCAACATTTTACTGGTTTCTGGAAGAGGTATTATAAGGAGATGAGTTAAGGAGCTATCACTTACGTCTTTTTGCTTCTGGTATGAGCATGTTGGCAGCAGGTAGCATTTATGGGAGTATTAAGCGTACTGTTAGTTGGGATTAGGTAATTCACCTATTAATTTGGATACATGCGGTTTAACATTATTTGGGGGTTTCAAACTAATAATTTGTATTCAGAGTGATTTATCAACAAGTTCAACCCCCCCCCTCCCCCCAACCCCTCGCTTGATCCCTGTGCACTTTCACATCCGTATGCAAAACCTTTATTTATTCGGTCTGATTAATATTCATAACACGAATCACCCCCCCTACCCACCCAACTCCCACTATCTTCACTAGAACGAAGTAACAAAGTTGAACCGACACAGATACATTGCTCTTCAATGATACCCACACAAGATCCACACTTCCCATGGTTGCTGCAGCATAGTGAGATAACCCCAACGAAATATTTCATTCAAACCGGTTTCTAGAGCTCAGAATTGGCAACTGGTGGGAGTGGCTTCAAGTTCTGTTAGCAAAGGGACTCCCATTTCGCGAGGCACTTTGTGATCAATGATGTTGCGTGTCACAATGTAATGGACGCGTGCGCCGAGTGTGCCCGGAGGGAAATGTTTACTGGGTCGATTTCACGATGTGGTATTGTTAATTTAATGTGAATTTAAGAAGCCAACGCCCGCAGTAGGCCTTTTCACATACACGCGGGAGCGTCAACACGTGTATACACCACTCTGGCTGATAGGAGAGTTCGATGGGGAACCCAAGAAGAAGAGGGAAGAACATCCATCTGGTAATCTAAATAAATTACACTTCCTGTTAGTTGGGGTGATAGGAAAAAGGTGATAGGAAAAAATCGCGACACGCGACATGGGCGGCGATGAAAAACAGGTCATGCATTTTTAGTGATCGCCTATCGATTCTGATTTTAAAGCACTATTTCGGGCAAAAAGCCGGGACAAGTGACTCGCGGTATTCACCGATTTACGGTTGGGGGGCGACTTGAAAAGAAGTTAGATAGTTCCTAATACGGGACCATTCACAATTTATATTTTTTATTGACACAGTCTACTTCGATATCCATATGTCCGGCGTCCAGGTTCAATGTGTCAGCTGTGTGATGCGCACTTATGAACAGGCAATTTGTTTCATCTGCCACTAAGTCTATAACTTCATCCCAACCCAAACAATGGATTGGAGATTAGGAATATGGATTAGGGTTAGTAAAACCAACTACAGATAGTATTCAGGAGACAGTACCCATCAGCTAAAATGGTGTCCAAGTCAACAGGGCATCCTTCATTTTTATCTCGTGATACTTGTTTGGAACAAGGTTTTTTTTGTTTGTTTAGTTGAAGGCCAGGGAGGCCATTATGCTAATAAATACCCAACACAGCACATATGTAAGAAGAACCAGCAGAAATTACCACTATAGAACTAAAAGATTAAGCTAGATCTCCATTCACGCATAAGGCCCATAGCCTGCAAATGATCGCGAACGAAACAATAAGAAGTAGTTACGACTCTTATATAAGCTGTATATGATGATTCATTCTTCCCTAAGTTGTGCAAAGATTCCAACGCTTTGCTCCACGGAAAGCTACCTAACGACATTTGGAAATTACTGTTGTACGACTGCGGTATTTTGTAAGTTGTCAGCATCCCTGATCGATACATAATAGGCTCAAAGCACCGAATGCTTTGGCTCCCTGGCTACAAAATGCACTTTATGTGGAACTTCCGCTCAGATTGGAAAAAAATTAGAACATCTGAAACGAAAATGTTCTGCCGACTCATCCGAGAAAGATTTTCTCCATTAATATAAATTCTTATCTAGGATTAATTCATTTAGATGTTTACTCGATCAAATGGAAGCCTATTGACATTGAATCTCTCTCGACCTCCAGTCATTATATGCCAGTATATGGAAGACCATAATATACTTAGAATGCTAGCATCTCGCAGAGAGGCAGGAATTTCAAACTTATCGATGAGAGGAGATGCATGCCATTCATATATACAGCACTTTTTCGCAAATTCGATTCAGTGATTCGTAATGTTTTGTAAACGGACTGAAATATGTTTAGACCTTAGTTTCATAAGGGGCAACTTCAGTCAGGATCAATATAGGAAATGAGTGGCACCTGAGTACTCGTTCATTCGAGACCGTTGTATGTTCCAAGGATCCGTGTTGTTATACATGTTTTCCGGACATTTCCATTGGAGTTCATTGACGGTCATATGCTTTTATCCTAAATCGAAACATTCTGGATCGGCAACTATATTAGCTTAGGCTCAGTCTTGGCATTTCTAGGCCTATCTCTGTGAGGTTTGATTCCTTAGTCACTGTTTTTTTTTCTCATGAACTTTACCAACGATGGTTTTAAAAAAGGGTGATGGTGGGACTATTTCTTAGTTACTTCGATGTTCAGTGCGGACCTGCTGTGATATTGCACTGAGCTAGGCCCAAGCCTGCAGTGTTCCACACAATATCGAACGCGACATACTTTCAATCAACTGTGTCTGAACTTGACTACAAAAACCATGTGAAATATTTGACTCCACAACGGGCCCCCCCCAAAAAAAACCCCTGGGGGCACCTTTGGACCCTTTTCTGGAAAATATGTGACTTCTCGAAGGATGGTTTGTTCTACTGTGCAAGTCGCAAGAGACGTTTGTCGCAAACCACGTACCACCCCTACAGCCAACCGATAGGCACGGATCAGAGGCAAATCCGATAGTCATAACGGAACTGTCAGAATGCTGAGGAGTTCGTTTGCAGACAATTGGTTCTGAAGATCCGGTGTACAGTACGGAACAGAATCAGCCTTCAACTCGAACATAAAATATATGAATACATGGATACTCACTGGAATCGTCCGTTACATAAAGGGCAGACAGAACTAAGGGAAAGTCAAATTCAGCTGGCACTTCCTCCCATGGCACATGAAAAATACCCATGCACCTGTTCACAAGTCTCAATAAAGGCGGATCCTACCGAAAGCGACCGGAGTTTCTAGACAAGAGTAACGTGGACAGCATGAATAGTCTCAATTCACATGAGGCTTCTATCGACATCCGGTTTTCTTCCTCTGTTGCGTGCATTATCAGTTTGGGTGCAAATATCGGCAAATACAAGACTATTTCTCCCAATTGGAGAATAGCTTCATTGAATCTTTTCTCCATTATTAGAAAAGTTTCATGATGTGAATAGATTCTTACCACTTGATTGGTGTGTTGATCGGGGTGGGGATCCACTCTGGCACTTGGTCACATCAGACAACGAAATGGGCAGAACCGCAAACAAACTCTAGTGTGTTATGCTACTGCCTCCAGGGTGTGTGAAGAGAGCCCTCTAGGTTTAGGAAGGGGGGAAAAAATCTGGCCCCTTCGACCAGGGAGGAATCACTACAGTGATGGTGCGGGCTTTTAATTTGAAAGGCAAAGTTTCCGGCAATGGCTGAATCCTTCAGCAAAATTTGTAATCAGGTTTACGCATCCATTCTGCTCAGTTTTTACTAAGGCAAAATACGACACATTGCCATTCTCATCTATCACTGTAAATATTTCAATTTAGACATTGGAATCTCAGAACACGGTTGTGTGACGGAGGCTTTTCGTAAAGCTACATGTGAAAGAGAAAACAAGTGATTGATGTTTCTCCATGTACTGTCAAAACCATGTACCATTCTTAGCGGCAATTATCAGAGATTAATAAAAATAGGCAACGGCTTCCAGATTGAACGACTGCTATTGTAACCCTCTCCTCCCCCCACCCCAGTCTTAAAAAGACCAGGGCATACGGACCCCGAGTTTACATACCTATGCCATTAACGTCTTGCAGATATTGGAACCATTCACTACATTAGGACTGTATGGTACCCACCAGCTCATGACAGTGTTCATCATGGATTTTGGAAAAAAAACACTCCATTGAACACCACCTGCTCTTACTGTCAATGACCTACAATCTTGGACAAAATAGTTGGGACACTTGGCGGCATTTCGAGCAGAAAAGACCTATGTCGATGGTGGGCATGAGTACGGGCCCGGGAAAAAAAACTTGGTCTACATCACAACACACCTGCTCCACCTGAAAACAATGTTGCACTGTGTTAACTTCTCCGCTGCAGATAACAACTTTGAACGGGGGAGCGGGGGTTTGTGTCCAAGGTATTTTGTCCAAGATTGTAGCTAATAACCTGGATTTCAGTGAAACGACTTGCTCGGAAGCTCAAACACTAAGACGTGTCTAGTCAAATTCCTCACATGGATGAATTCATTTTGAACGATTATACCCAGCGTGTTGCAACAAATGGTTCCAAGTCATCTCTTGGATTTGTCTCACCAGGGTTCCGCAAGGAACAGTACTGGTACCATTGCTGTATCGATATTCATCAAATCTTCAACTAATAAAATGTTCGCGATGATTGCTAGTCTTATGCGGACCATCAATGACATCGATGATCAAAGCGTGCATCACATCAAAGCGTGCATGGTCATTTAGTATAAACAATATGGTTGGGTAAGCTTACAAGATTGTTTCATCTGATCGTGGGCATTCGTTATGGGACCAAAAAAGGCGTAAGTATGTGTTCATACGCCGCTGGTTCGTCCCTGTTTTGGAATACAGATGCTCGGTTTCAGATCATACAAACAAGCAGCCGTTAAAGGTTCAGCACAAAGCCGTCAGAGTTGTTCGCGTCTAAATGCTCCTGAACAACTCAAGATGAATTTACTTTACAAAGCACGATTCAAGCTGTTCCCTAGTTCCACTGACACAATGTTGGCTCTATCGGTTCCGGATTTCGTGGAGTTGCCATACGACTATCGCTCACGATAATCATCAGTAGCTATGAACATGTGGCTGTTAATACTGATGTCTTCGGTGGTTATTTTGGCTAAGAACAATTCCAGATTGGTATTCTTCTAGTTTTGCTATGCACTGCATGATAGGTGGACTTGGTGTGGCTTGCGCTACTAGCAATAGTGTTATCTCTTCATATTACAACATTAATTAACTTTCTTTCAAGTTCATGTCTGTTGCGCCCTGTCTCCTATGCAGGGTGGTGACCAGTATGCTTGTGTTTGCACAGTACCTGATAAGACAAGATAGAAATAATGATTCATTGAATGAGTTGATTGACGACATCACCCATACGTTCTGACACGCTCCGAACAAAATTCGAGGCAATGGCCACGAGATGAAGTTGAAGTAGATCGTCCAATATGTCTTTAAACGACCGACAATCCAGGCCGTGAAACGATAATGGACCACTTAATGAAATCATTGTGTAAATAGGGCGTTGTAATAGCCGAGAGGTAAGTCAAAGACAGCTCGGCCTCTCCTCATCGGTCGAATCTTTTGGACAGCTATTTTGAGAGGATATAGTTCTTCTTTAAACGTACTCAAGCAACTACTCAGGTTGTGTGCAAAGATTCCACACCTGGATGGCCATACTCAGGTTGCGGTTCATCGATGCTCGACCAGCCCCAGGACTGGTTACCATTACCCGTATCAAGGAAATGATGCTGAAAACTCATCAAGCCAGGAATCCGATTACCAATGTGCACAGCTTAAGTCACGCTTGAGAAAGGGTTATACGAGGAATACCGCTATTAACAAATTTATGATTCAGCCTTTATATCACGTCCTCCTTCCCAACACGAAACATGTCCATGTGTTAGTAATTACTTATTAACTGAAATAGAAACTACAATTGAAATAAAAGTCCGTTGAAATCATAGTATAAGTCCAATTTTCGTTAATTTCGTGGAGTAGGTACCTGTGACGAAATATATACATTTGTTGTGTCCGGTCGGCTTTTTTTCCGAATTCAAGGAATCTAATCACCATTGTCTCCAAGAATAAAAATGGTGAGTGCTGTAATTTTTGACTGAATTTCCACCTTGTAGATGAGGTATCGATTAACGATAAAATTCATTTTCAATATCATTTATGCTAATTTTCTCGAATGTTTCAAAGGCTGAATAAAACTTAACTATTAACCAAAAACCTATACATAGATGAAAGCAGTCTAAAGCAAACTATGGAATCCTCTTGCTCTGGAAATACGGTGCATCCACGTACTGTACAACTGGTTCCCCACACTCTAGATTCGACCACATTCATCGGTCTAGACTAGTGATCTCCCAACCTATCACGTTACCGCCAAATCTAGGACTGTTCCCCAAATATCGCACCTCCCGTGAACTGCATTTTAACACAATATAAGGCATATAAACCAGAGTGCAAACTCGTGTCGTCAATCGTTGCCGTGATAATTTGTCGTCGACTTAGATCCTAAAATGTCACCTTGTATTGCCTCAGAAATTCCGGACAATAATAAACGTGCCTCCCGATCAAGACGAGCGAGGTTGAAATTTGCCATGGCATGCAATCTCCCGAACAGTTTGTTCAATCCATTGCAGTAAAAGACAAACAGAATTGACAATACGTATGAGAAAAAACACAACAAGTGTACTTACCATGTATTATGACCATAGTGGTAGAGAGTAGAAGTCCCGATTTAATTTGTATAATTTCGGGAGGCATTTTGATGAAACCTCTATGTTCATCCCATGCTGATGTTAGTGTGGCTGATCCTACTCGGTGTATATATGTACTCCTACTCTATATACTCTACCTATGTTGATAATAAAAAAATTAAATGAAAACGTGGAGCAGGGCGGGGGGGGGGGGTGGGGTGAATTGAAATTGAATGAAATGGGAGAGATTTTAGGAACGACTAGACGGGAATTGGAAGGAGGGAGATGAGACATATTCACAATGCAGTATCAAAAATATATTTATGTGAACAATACAAGATGGAACAGTCCAGTTTACTCGGTTACAACACCCACCGCTGCCACCAGGTGAGTTCAGGACAGTAGAATCGCCCTGAGGCCATTCCCTCCAAGTCTTAGGACGATAAGACGAGGCCAATCAGTTTGTCAGCCTTCCTAACCAGCCTTCATGTTTACCAGGTTGTACAGAGCTGAGCTATCTATCATAAGTTACTGCTGGTATATGCTGTTTATATACAGGGCACAATAGGTCATGATCCACTGCAGTGAATCGGAGCTGCACACGAGGAGGTGAATTCTGATTGTTTGTTCTGAGAATAAACTACTGGTCAATACCTCGACAAATTACTTTATTTTGCTATAGTCGGGATAGGTTCAATCTTCGTCTGCTGCCTGGGTCTTTTATAAAATAGGGCGGAAGGACAGTTTACGAATTTTGAAGACGCAGGGGTGTAGACATTTCTGGCGAAATTCGACTACATGGCTTTGAACGAGTTCATAACCAAGTTGAGAACGCGGATCGCTTCACTGGGTAGGCAAGCATATTTTTGCTTTGAGTTCAACCCCAACAATTCGTTGGGTGTTCAGACATCTCTTTGGTATGAAACAACCCCCGTTTATCTCTGATAGTAAGTTCCCCAGTGTGGTGCGTCCCGATATAAATAGTCACCTGCTTGCGAATACTTGCATTCGATCAATCGACTGTAATCTTTCACAGGTGTCACAAGAATCCGCGTGCGGTGAGCGCAAGCAGTGTTGCCGGGGAATGCTACTCTGGTTCTCGGATTAGCAGCACGGCTCGCTGATACTTGGGGTCGAATGCGCAGTCGACCGTAATATTTCGCAAGTGACTACAAAACTTCGGGTGCGGTGACCGCAAGTAGTGGCCGTACCCAATCCCATCTCACTTCAGCTTCTCCACTCCGTACAGTCGCCCATTACGTAATTCGTCTTTTTCTGTCACGCTTTGATCCCATCCAGATCCATCTCATTCACGTACTACACCTCATCTCAACATGCTGCGTTCTTTCCGAAAGTGATTACTGGTGATTACCAGATAGAGTGATTACAAACCGTACGTGCTTCTAACGGCTATGTGCCCCCTTGGTTTTTGTCCGCTCTACGTGGTATATACGGTATATACGAGGTTCGAAAAGACGCAACCAACAGTCACCTATTCATCTCGCGGATCCGCACTTCATTCATCCTATTCATTCATTCATTCAATTCATTCTCCTTCATTATCATTTGATTGTAATGATTGTGCTTCCCCTTGGAGGTTTTAACTGTGCCGAGGCAGCGACGTAGCACTCTTTTCGTTTTGACTGTTGCATGCTGGGAAGGAGATTGCCTGTTGCATAGGCAGATTCGCCCGGGCTGCCTTGGCTTGAGGGTGGATTGCGACTGAGGATATTAGTTCGTTTTGTATAGGTGTTTAGCCCGTGCCTCTTGTTGCATTCAATTGGCCCCGCGTTTGTATCGTTTTGCCCAGTTATGGAGAAAGTCCCTATTTAATTTCTCCAAATGACTATGAATGCTCAAAGTTGGCCAGATTTCCTTTTGAAATTGTTCCGTTTTACGGATGAATCTTGTAACAGTATTGTAGTGATATATGCTACTAGTATTTCTGATAATGATTACATGGTTCCTATTTTGGGGTCACTTCAAGAGTGATCTGATGTAAACAGAGATCAATCGGAATATGAGAACTTTATCATTTTTGCTGTAGACTTGAGGCCATTTTGAGAATGAGAAAAATTCGAAAAATTGACTATTTTGGCAACATTTACCTCGTTAGAACGATAACTTGGCCCCACTTGAATGACCTAAGCTCCGGCATACTTGGTATGTGGGATTCTCATATCAGTGCATGAGCCCTATTGTTCTGAGGTCAGATAAAGATCATTCGAGTTCAAAAGAGGGCAGTCTGGAAACCTGTTAACACGGAAAATCCATGATGCTTATTCTACTCACGAAACTCGCCCCATCTATATAAGGCTCATACTTGGTAGATGGTATCGGTGGTTTGAGGCCCGATCAAGAGATGTGGAGTAAAGGTCAAAGGTCATCAGAGATAAGATATCAAAGAGATGCAAGTCCAGAATGCTCGGTCTGACTAATTTGAAAATTGGTATGGAGCTTACGGGAGGTTCTAGAACCCTATTGTGCTTGGGTGAACCATTGCTCATTTGGGGAGGGGGGGGGGTGGATTTCGGCCAAATTTAGCTTAACCAGGCTCGATAACTTAACCTCACCTAGATGGATGAAGCTCGTATCTGGTATGTTGGTTCGCCTTATTGAGTGTATGATCGCCATTGTTTTGGGGGTCAGTTCAAAGGTCGTCTGAGATAACAGAGGTCGTAGACTGACAAACTTGTTAACACGGTAAGTTCAACTCGATTAACCTGAATCAACCTCGCCCGATCAGAATGAAATTGATTAAGCAGCTCTCATGGGGAGCAAATGAAACCCATTGATTTGATGTAGACCAGGGGTCCTTTCGCGGGAAATATTAAAATTGTGGGAACTTGAGTCAGTCAGTTTTTTGCTGTTACCACAAATTGGCTCCCCTGGATGGATGAAGCTAATACTTGGTATGTGGGATCCCCATGATGACTATCGATTACATGAAGTCGACAGTGCGTAGCGTGGTCAGGATGGGGACTAGTCGAGGAATCTTTCGGCTTTCCAGTTAGTCCTATCAGGTCGAACAAAAAAATGGGCCTGTATGATGATAAATGTCATACACACTACAATATCACTACTACCTCACACCCCACACAAAGTATGGCAACGAGCTACGGTTTTAAGTGACGTCACATCGAGAAACGATTATTAAAGAAATCGTACGATAAATTGTTCAGCCCAACGATTTATAGAAACTGTGTGAATATCGAAATTTTAGGGAAGAGTCATCAACTAAGTTGGTTCTTTATCAATGTCGCAAGGTGTTTCAGCTGTAATGATAAAGGGCCAGTTATTGTTGGGGCCTATACCGTAAAAGGAAATCGGTGCACGATACGAGATCGTTGCAGCGTGACCAGCGCTTGACTCTGTGTTTGTCGACAACGGATGATTTGTCTGACAACCACCGATGGCATATTGGCCCTCTTACTTGGTGCCACCATCTGTGCTCCCAAGTCGTCCGCGCCTTGACGCGGAATATAAATTATTCCGGAGCAGAACGTGCCTGGGCATTTGTGTCATGGATTGTCTGTCCCTTTTCCCTCGAAGAAATTGTGGAAAGGATGAAACTAAACTCCTCTAGTCTCGCTGTGAATAAACTTGATAGGACTGAAACGCCGCCTAGCTGTCCTTGTATAATCGACTAAAGAATCCATAGCACCTTTGGAATTTTCTCACAAGGTAGTGAAGGTACCTCAAAATGCCCCCATTTGTGTGTAGCGTATAGAAAAAACACGAGGCAGGCTTGAGGTCTTGTTAGAAGTTAACCTTACAAGACCTCCACTTTCACTCGTGAGTAACGTAATATATCTATAAACCGACCGGCCTGGGCCCGTTACCAGTTATCTGAATAGCCTCCAGTTTCAACACGTGGGTAACGAGAGACAGGTTTTGGAGGTCTGTTACAATTATCTTACAAGCCTCCGTTTTTTCGTGTGGGGTTAGGGAGACAATCGATATACTTCGCTTTGGATATCATTACAAGATACCTTCCAAAGCCATTTTTTTAACACGTGGGTAGTAAGACAATCGAAATAACACATTTGGTGTCTGGTTACGAGGCCTCATTTTTTACACTTGTGTCTCATGTAAGACAACTGATAAGGCACGCTCGGGGCCTTGTTGAAAGTTACCAAATGCAAAGGCTCGTCCACACCGATCGGTTCGCGATGGGCCTGGACTCGTCCAACTACACACACCGAAAAAGTCTTGTGTTGAATAAATTCGCTCCCTGAACATCTACCTCACAACAATCACATTAAGTGAAAATAGCCCTCAATACTTTTAAGCTGCAGTGTAGCAATAATGACATGCTCTCTGTGTAGGCTACTCGGATCGATTTTACCAAGCACCATCATTGGGTAACATGCTTCTTCTTTAACTAGATCATCATTTTCATATGTGCGAGGAAGTGATGTCTGCATATGCGAAGCCCAACTACAATTCACGTCTGCTGATAGGCCGCGTCGTTCGTTGATAGACCAATTCATCAACTACCCAACCAACCGCGGAGTACATCTAGTACTGGTCAGAGTCCTGTTGTGTTAGAAAGCCTGGGGAGCAAAGTGTACCGATCCGCATACCACCGTTAGCCTCGACTCGAATTCTTCTTCACTCGAGAACAGTCCGGCAATCGGCTCAGTGACTTCGGCAAGCACCATACAACCTGTGAATATAGAACCCGTGGTACTTTAAAATTCCGGAAGTTAACCTGCGAGGAGTTTGTGCTGCGACTGGTGTGTGCTCAGTTTCCCAATTGGAAGGTGACTATGTTTTCTGATCGTGAAATCGGACAATTTGATTCCATATCCCCTATGGAAAAAAATATATATACGAAACTAGGCGCCCTTCATGGGCACAAGTGGCAGGAGAGGGGGGGGGGTAGCATGCTTCTGACTGGGCGCTGGCGAAACAATCCACTGGTCTCCCGTAACTCATTGCCATGCAACAACATAATATTGTCCATTTCATTTTGTTCTTCTTTTCTTGAATCTGTAGCTTTTTACTTTCAATTTTAACAGTCTCGCCGTCCTATTCTCAACGATTCTACTTTTTTGCTTTGAAAGCTGTCATGACCAATATCTTTGGTATCCGGGTTTTTGGCACCATCTGGGCCTGCGAAGTTTTATTTTTTTTATCTCATGTGCTTGAGCAATTGAATGGAAGATATTCCAATATGACCCCGCAATTCACTTGATTATTTTGATGATTGTTCTGATAGTATTGTGAGAAATCTCTTGGAGTTTTCTTATAATTGTTCATGAAATCTTCAGGCACTAACACCCGATAAAAATACGACAGTTGATTTTTTTTCAAAATGATCACTAAACTGACTAATTAGCAGCGCAGCTGCAGGCTCGCGTAAGTCACAGGCACCACATTTAGTGCGGAAAAATTAAGGTGGCGTAGTTCACTATTCATCCAGTACCATTTTTTAAGTCAGGATATCTGACTAGTTCTCAATTTCTACCTCGTCGGGGGGAGGGGGGGATCCCAACGTGGCCGGTGGTATGGGCCGCCATCCTGGTGGAAATCGCATGTTTCCTTCGAGGAAAGGTGAAACCTCTCGGGATCCAATTCGTTATACGATTACGAGCAACCTTCCAATTTTCGTTATTAAAGCGATTAACTTCAGGGGAAGGTACTTCTTGCTGCACTATATGGCCTTGTTAATGGTAGTCCTGGAGTCTTTCTCGTTTTTTCTCTCTTCTGCGTGCTATATTGGAAAAACTATAACATGGCAAAAATCGCACATGCAGTCATGTGGTTACATGACCCGTATAACGCTTGCTCTCATGGACGGTGCGTCTCCCAGACTCAATTTTCCGCCCGACTGATGCTTGACATTCTGCCTGTCTGTCCTGCTTGTTAACCGCGAAAACAAAAACGGAAGGAAAAAAAAACCAAGTTCACCGACCTTTCCAGTCCTTCAACATGAATACCGGGTTTACCCATAGTCGGCCTCATCAGTGTAAATGAGCCCAACTTCAGAACTTGTTTTTACTGGGGAAATTATCGAACGATGGCCCATATCAATAGCGTTTAGTTTATTTCAGGAAACAGTTATTTAAAATCTCCCGGACGCGACACGATATTGTTGTAGAAAACGGTAGAATACAGGCTCCAGCCCGGCGAGAAGCATTCAACTGTATTGTAACATACGGAATTTTTAAATCAAAATAAATAGCCACATGTACTTGACCCTGGTATTCGGAAGACGATAACTTCGATTTTCAATTTTTTATCCGCGCCTGTTTTTCCCCCTTCATTGTTTACGCTGGTTACGTTGTGTACGACAAATTTATTGATATGTCTGAAATAAATTACATAAGTGACTCACCATATGGTAAGTCGTATGCTCTCCAGCGGTATAAATTGTAACTTGAGGGTAACTAAGAGCCAAAAGTCAGCCACTGGGCTATAGTTTCACAAACAACGAATCGTTCTTCCGTTGTGGAAGGAAGGGTGTCCCACCACCAGCGAGGATCCATAAGGTCCGCCTAAATCGACACACGACGTTGTAGAAACGTATCGTTTTCGTTTATTTTGCTAACGCTCACTGACGGAGGTTGCCAATAAATTCTTTTAACCCACGGGAATGGCATTCTCACAAGCGAATACCAGTTTGTGCTTTTAATTATGCCTATGCTGTACGGTGACCTCGCACCCTAAGTGACCTGAAAAAAAAAACCACCATCACCTCTGGGTGTTGATATTCCAGGACTGTCCGAAAGTCATCACAACATGACGAGTGAAGTTCGACGACATCCTGATGCGATCGGGGAGTTCGGGCGCTACCAATAGGTTCCTACACGAGGTGGCCTGATAGCCATTTTTGTGGCCATGAACCAGATGGTCCACGTTTTCCTCGCGGCCCAGTCGGACCACTGGTGTGAGGTCCCCGCCTGGCAGGAAGACTACAAATCCTGTGAGGAGCTTCTTGGTAATGATGACGACTACCTGGCTGTCTGTACAGATACAGGAACGCCTCTATACCGATAGAACGGGAGATGAGGAGAGCTCATACTCACAGTGCTACCAGTAAGACACGACATACCCGAGTGGTAGGAGGGTCTACCGGCGGGAAGAGACCACAAGACATCAGAGTGTGAGGCCTGGGTCTACGACAAGACCGAATACACACGGACTATCCGGACAGATGTGAGTATTTTATATCAAGTCGTCCTTCAGCAGGCCTTTTTTACTGTCTCAAATTACGAAAATCAGAACATGCGTTCCCACTTTGCTAGTACACAGGGCCGAAATTCTGCTCGAACGCTGAAGATATAACTCTATACTGGTATAATCATCAGGCTACTCGTCAAACTCTAGGAACACGAAGCCTTAAAAAACTTGGTCTGTGAAGCATCACACATTGACTTTATTGATGTATCCATATCGCGACCTAACCCCAGACCGAATTTCAGCCGATCCCATAAGTGCGCAATATCAGGACCAAACGAATCTGAATCGAAGAGAAAAGAAAAGAGTAATCTCATTATTGCGCTTGGAATAATACAAAGTGATATTCCGACTGAGATATAGTCCTTCCTTTTCCGATGGTGTACTCATGTGGATTGTATATACGGCATGCTTTAGCTATGCAGCCAATATTGTTCATGTTTCTTTCTCGCCCTACATGTGACCACGTGTCAGGGGCGTACATATGGGTGGGTGCGGGAGGGGGTGAGACACCCGCCTGATATATTGAGAAGTCGGTCCCGTATCGGCGAAAAGTCGTCTCTGAGCGGCCATAGCCGTTGTTTAAGGAACCTTGAAGTGGACCCGTGCTTTTCGTGAACGAAGAAGGCCCATGTAAATTGTAACAAAGTACCGGTTACGG
Organism: Sclerodactyla briareus; assembly: GCA_026419785.1. Classification (NCBI taxonomy): domain Eukaryota; kingdom Metazoa; phylum Echinodermata; class Holothuroidea; order Dendrochirotida; family Sclerodactylidae; genus Sclerodactyla; species Sclerodactyla briareus. Next base: position 25,401 of record JAODTK010005465.1, on the reverse strand, counting down.
AAGCCTCCTAGGCCGAAAGTTTGGCCAACTACCCCCCCCCTCCCTCTCTCGTGACCGTTCCAATAGTCCAATCAGAAAAGTCTCTCAGACAAGAAACATCTTTTCGGTCCCTAAAGTTCCACCCCCTTGGAAAATTGTGTAGAGAGATATTGTCTCGCGACACCCGACAATACCTACTGCTACCAGACAATCATGCCTCTTTGACAAAACATGAGTTTGAGACCGCCATTACACTCGCGTTTCGCTTCTTTCATTTTGATTTATAAATATAAAAAAACCCAACTGAGGAAGAAACCATAACAACGCTGTTTATTTGGACTGATACCTGATTGAAGTTTTCTTAGATTGCACGTATTTCGTCTATTGTGCGGTCAATATGTCGTATATTTTGTATGTGGGTCCGCTTCTAACGCTTGAAGACAAAGTTGATGGGACTATTACAGCTAACAACCACGCGCCATGCCGCAACCGTCTTCAGATTGCTGTTTCATAACCGTTTTGCCTGACGTTTTGTAAGTTCTGATAAATACTACACATTGTGAATCATCCCGCGTGTCTAATCGGCAGTACCTCTGCGACGTTGGGGTGCAGGCCTATACACACGCAGACGACAACGTATAACTCCTGTTGTATGTCCTCGTACGTACCTCTACTACGGACAGACAGACAGACATACCCCTCCCCACTTGCTCAATCAACTTTATTGACACGACAAGTACGTGTGCTCCCTGATGAAGAGCGTCATTGAGAATGCAGAAACCTTCAACCGTCACGTATTCGTGGTAGGAAAATTCCCATGGACCTAGATTTGTTTGGTATGGGGCCTATAGTTTTCCAGAAATTCAATTAGACTACCTTAATTACCAACGATGACAATAAATATAGACATAGAGATAGTGTAACAACGATTTGTTTACTCGTGGGCTGGTTTACGATGTGTGTTGTGTGACGTCGGTTAGATTTGAATAGCATAGCACTGCTGCAAATAGGCTCATAACTTATCAGATACGCAGGGCGTGCGAAAGGAGAGCATGTCGAAGCCCACCTCATTTGGCTAAATTTGGCATTTAGCAGAGCAATGATGTCGATTTTATAGGGCAGAAACGCATATCTCACAAGACAAAATTGCGGATGATCATCGCTGGTGATGACAGATTATCCGCAGGGTCAGAATAGACGGCATATTTCTGTGCCCCCTCCCTCTCGCCACGTTACAGTCACTAACATAAGATCCGACACGACAATAAACCAGACTCAGAGATCAAATTTGCACCCCGCCCCCCAATGAATCTCGTGATTCATTGGGGCCCAGCCCCATGGGGATAAGTGACCGACTACATAAGTGTGCGCGTTCGTCGCTTTGCATTTGCGTGTGCGCTGTCGCGTGCGTGCATGTGTGTGGGTGTGGGGTGTGCCTGGCTCGTGAACACGAGAACACGACCTATCAACAGGTTTCGGATCCCTTCGCCTGGAATTGTTCACAAATGACTACCATTTCATGGCATCATATATCCCCGCGACACTGAATGTCCGTGGGATATAGTGTTTTTGTGGGTGTAGCCGCCGCCGTTTTCCGCCACCGGCCGCCGGAAACTCCTAGCCGTTGGCGCAATACTCTTAAACCGCTTTGATCCGATTGTCCGAAACTGGTACAACGGTCCGCCCTATGAATTTCGGACGAGTCCGAAAGTGAGCCTCGCTGCATGTCTGCTGTCCGCTATTTTGCAGGTTTTACACGAAAATGCTGAGTTTGTCGGATTCACACGACGAAACTGGTGGTGTTACAAAAGTTGGCCATAAACATGAACGTTGATTCAAGGTCACCATAGGTTAAATTTTGTGTTTGTTGTTTTTTCGCAATTTCTAAATTCGTCGATTTGTCACAACTTGTCGGATGTGGACTACAGTTGGACATGAGCAATGTAGGGTAGGGCATTTTGAAGTCCAATGGACATAATTTGATTGCTTCCTCTAAACGAGTACCAAAAGCTGTTTTCTGCTGGGACATGCACCTGACCTACCACGTCACGGTTCTGCGGTTTCCGGCTGCACTTTCTAGTGGATTTGGTGTTATTATTAGTTTGATTGGTATGATATGAATTGGACTGAGGTCGTATAAGGGTGAGTTTTAGCTTTTTAGCATTGGGTAAATCTGATCAGTAAAGTATGCAAAATAAGAACTTAGTGGTATTCGGAAAAACATAGACATTAGTTGTAGTTGGCTTTAGTGTGATCTAGTACAAAAAGTCAGAGCCTGAGGGGAGTCAATTAACAGTTCTTGTTATCGGTATTTGCTTTACGTCAGATGTCCTCCACCTGGCCGTACCCACGGGGGGGGGGGGTCAGAAACCCCCAATGGCCCAAGTGATCAATAACTGTTTAACACAATAAACTGATTACTTTTTCTCTTTGCAGTTAAGTAGAGGGTTTGCAGCTGGTATTTAGCAAATATTGCAGCAGCATGTGTCGAGGGGCCCCCAAATTTAACTTCTTTGCTAATAGGGAGGGTGAGGATTTTATGAGGGCGCACTTTCGTCGGGGTCCGACCTCAAACCCTCACCAGACAAATCGTCGGTAAGCGCCCTGGTCCTCCCTGACCCGTCTTTATTCGATTGAGTACAAGGACTGAAAGTAACACGTATTCATACCAAAGATTGACAAGATTGCGCTCTTGAGTGCTAGTGATTTAGTTTTCTGTTGTTGTAGGGAGAGGAAGAAAGGGGTCGTGATATAAAAAGACAAATGCAGTGAGCTCATCCCCATTTAGCCTGGTGGCCCCAGTCTGAATTTCCTGTTAAGGGCAACGATATGATTGGAGGAGGAACTCCACAGAAACGTGAACACAACAACCAAGCAGCTAATGAGCTGAACACTCGAGATCTGTGGAATGGCGGCAAATAGTTACGCAATATCCACTTTGAAGTAAGTAACGATCAGGTTGAGTAAATAATAAACATCAGTGATGGCCACGCATCAGCAACCTGCTACACCAGTCATGGACAGTATCCGTGATATAATCGACCAAGAATGTAATGCAGTCAGTAACTAGATAAAGTCAACAATTTGAAGAATCATCGGGACGTAAAGTATCATCGAAGATGGAAGATGGAGATCATCAGTATGACTGAGCATCCGTCACTGGTCAGTGATGCCAAGGCAAAACACAATGATAGGCAACAACAAGGATCAGGCAAGCTCGAGGAGGAAACAGATGTCGAGGGTGAGGGTGAAGCATAAGTAATGGGGAACTCATAGACGATTCGTCTTTTTAAAAAAAGGGCCCGAGCGACCTGGATGGGCACTGTTGGCCCGGGAATCAGGAACCCGCTGACAGCTGTATACTGATGAACAAGTTAAAAGTGATAGGCCCAAAATCGTAATAAGCAAGAATTACTGTTGGTCTAGAGCGATAAAAGAAGCATCGAATGGCAAAAACCGCTTAATAGCCCTAGGAGAAGTCTGTCCATAGACAGTACGATCAGCAATGCAAAACTGGAATTGCCACATAACTTGCTCACAAAACAGACATGAGCACGGAAACATTTTACTTAAAGTCTGTTCTGAAATATGAAACAATCAGCAAATAACGATATTGTGTTCTCCTTGACCCCAGTGCTGCCTTTGACTCCATCGATCACAAAACCCGGTTTACATCGTATGAATAGGTATGGTATCTGAGCAGTTGTCTAGGTGGTCACCAGCATCTATATCACACAACAGATTCCCAATATGTGGTAGAAAGAGGGTTTGCGATCTGAACGGCTCCCACTTCCGTGCGGTGTTCTCAAGGTAGTTGCATGGGCCCACAAATGCTGTTAGCCTAACCTAGCCTATGTTAAATATTGTGTCGTCTCATCAGACAGTCTGCGTTAGTTATGCAGAGATGACATCAGATTTAAGGGTTTTCCCGTCCCTGGGGGGGTGTTAATGAGTCGAACACACTAGAAGACATTGAAAGTTGCATCGACGAGTCAGCTCATCTGACACTTCCTTACTGTTAATGGTTGAACTAAATATAGTCAAACAATATGTACTTTGGCTCTAGACGACAATTATCCAAGTGTCGTAAACCTGACATCACTGTTGGCCAACATGAAGTTAAAGCGTCACGTTAGCCAAGAACCTGGTGTGTGGTTTTCGACTCTGAAATTAGCTTCGACAAGCACATCAGTCTGTCTGCCAAGACTGGTTACTACCATTAAGACGCTAAAATCTATCAAGCCATATCTAGCTCATGCCTCTGCGTCGCCTTGATTCCATAATTTCATCCTCAAGTCTCATCTTGCTATTGTAACTCTATTTTATATGGACTTTCCAAGACTAACTTAGCCAAGTGACAGCATCTTCAAAACTCGGCTGCTATAATTGTTTCCGGGGTCACTCACAGGCATAATCCTGATTCTCTCTCTATTTTTGTATTGCTGCATTGGCTACTCGTTTGGTACAGAATCCTCGTCAGAATCTTGTCCTGTTTCATAGATGCGGTTCAGGTGAACCCCCCTCTTATTTGGGCAATTCCATTCCCGCCGCACACCTGCCAGGTCTACAACTTTTCTTGCTATGTAAATGTTGTGTGTCCCTAGATGTAGACCAGAGATGGCTAGATAAGTTTCAGTTATTGTGGGTCCTCAAAACCTGGACTCTCTTCCTGCTGCTCGTCTGTAGGACTAGCGGTCTATCTATCTATCGTATCTATAGATCTTCTATCTATCTTCTATCTATCTATCTATCTTCTAATAGCCTACAGGCCTAGCGTACGTAATAGACAAGCATCGCCATCGTCAAGAAGACTATGTCCGATTTACCATGGTTACCATAAATCATGTCTGCTGCCCAGTATGAATAATGGTGAACCGCGAATGATGTCAACCTCAACACGGACAAGCATCGCCATCTTACTCAGTAGGCCTATAAGCCCAGTAACTGTCAGCGTTGTAAACGAACAGCAGTAGTATACTTGATTACTAGCCTATTATCAGTGGATGGTCATCAGTCATTGTGTCAATCGTCAGTAACGGACAACCACAATAAAGGCAAATATCAACATCTAACCTTCGGTAATGACCAGTTCACCAGTTACGTGAAACGCCCGTGTGTGGTTTCGAGGCGCGAATACTTGCAGAAAGTTGGAGGCCGTCGGAAGTTAAGTTGGGTGAGGGAAGTAAGGTTGGGTGATGAGGGAGTCAAGAAGAAAATGTTGTGGGCGAGAAACGTTGTATTTGGAGGCCTGATGAAATTCAAGGTCGCGACCACACCTTCCCCGTCTACTCGTCAAGTGGTTGCCCTCTCAGTGGTAGTCACTCACAGTGGCCTACTGAGAGATTTGTCTTAGGGTGGGGAGCGGGGCTGGCTCGGGACCAAAGGGAAGTGCGCTCTCAGTTATAGCCTCACCCTCCCTATTAGCAGATAAATGCAATCATGGGGGCCCCTAAATACATAGGTTGCTATATTTGTGAAAAAAAAAACAACATTTGTATTAAAACGTCTACTGAACAGTGAAAAAAGTTGTTTTATGTTAAAAAATTCAGGTCCCATGGGTCATGGGAGTCGGACAGAATGACAGCAGAAAACGGCTCACCTTCATGAACAACTGCAAAATAAGTTAGCAACGTTAGGCTTCAAGCGGCCCAAAACCCATTACCTTTCCAAGCCCAGCTACGATGAGATGGTTCACGATAGCAAGGCGTGACCACCTTGGCTATAAATAAAACGATCATGGCCCGCTTTCTGTCAGCCAGGATCAAAGGGAAACGGCCCGAAAAAGATTAAAGGGATGGAGAAACCTCATAGCTTCCTATTTCAATTGAAAACATTGAATTGAATAAGAAAAATTGGAAGTCTGAATCCTACGACGTCGCAGATGCAGAAGCCGATTCCCCGTGAAAATTGGTCGGAAAATTTGAGTAACGAAGTAATACGACACTGCTTGGCAGCCGGTATATTCGCGCTATGATTAATGTATTATCTGAACGATTACGTGTTACGATTCTCATGGAGGTTCCACTGGAAGGTTTTAATGAGGGGAGGGAATAAAAAAATCAAACAGCCCTTCTTTGTTACCTCGTCCTATATAATAAATTGATAAGGGATACTGTAGCGCAACTTCGGATTAGCAAATAGAGCCAACCGCTAATAGATGAAACGCCCTTCTCTAAATCTAACACGGACCATGCGCGAAATCAAGTGTACTCACGAGTTATGTGCTCGTGGCCGATGAGGGGAAAGTCAATCGAACAATCGATACAAGGCAAGTGGGTGCCCATAAGATCCGAACCGCATCCCATAAGAGTGGGAGGGCTTAAACGCAAAATAGCTTTTGCCGTCAACTTTTGCGTTTTGCGTCGCTGCCAACGTGAGGAGTGGTAATAATGATATGGTATTGAATTGTCGTATTCATTAATATTCATAAAGGGGTGGAGGAGCAGAGGGATTTGGTCCCATAATTGGGTGGGTGATTGCCCATGATGAGTAGAGGTTTGGTTGCCGGCGATTAATCCAAGATCCATGAGTAGCGGGGCTTAGAGGGCCAAAATCATATATGGAATATCAATATCTCGACACCCACAGGTCTGATGTTGTTCTTATTCCTTGACGGACCCCACCGGATGGATGAAGCACATACTTGGTCTGTGTGTTTCCCCATGATGAGTACAATGAACGCCCATTGTTTGGGTCAGTTCAGAGGTCACCGAGGTCACAGAGGTCAGAGTTTAAAAACCCGTACACACGATAAATTCATAATGGTTCGTCCGACAGTTGAACCTGTCGTGGTATAGCTTCGTATGGTTGAGTAAATGAGCCCTATTGTCTTTTGTGTATATATCGGGTGATTCTTGGTTAAGAATGGGAATCTGTAAACATCAATATATCGGCCAATTTGGCTTGTTAATCAGTATAACTCGACTCCAACTAGATGGAGAAAGCTCCTCTTACAATATATGTGTTCCCATTATGATATTGTTTTTTTTTGTGTAATCGGGGGTCCAGGCACATTGGCGAAGTAAAGCCGTAGGTGCCCAGTGACTGCCATTTTGGCACATCGAGACTCGACTTTTCCTTTTTGTTTTTCTTTTGCACTGGGGGGGGGGGTGTTATACATGGTGGGTGGTAACAACCCCCTCCCCCTCCCCCCCCACTAACACCCCTCCCCCTCCCCCCCCTCCACAGTAATCTGGAATAATAACCCATTGTGTGTTTGCATTACACATTAACCCAATACTTCTCATTTGAGAAAGACAACATTTGAAGTACGTTGGCTCCCTGTGGAGGAATGGGAGCTCACCCACCTCAGATCGTAAAGGGAAATTAAATAAATTGATTTATAACCAGGTGGGTGCAAAGTTTTTTATGCCAAGAGGTCGAACCTCGGCAAAGCAATTTACGTGGAAAAAGTTGATATCAATAGTACCTTTAACGAGTAGGGGCAAGACCTTTCCTGATTTTCTCTGATAATATGAAGTAGTATAATGTCATTCTCAGGGTGAAAATGGCAAGTTCCGGATTTTGGTCGAATATGCATATGACCGTCAGTATGATCCTTCGTAAACCGCGTATTATTATTTTTTTTCCGATTTTTTGTAACCACTTTTTGGGTCAGGAAACCCAGAGTTAGTCGCATTTCGTAGTGGATGAATACATGGCGAATGAAGAGTATATATCCGTATGCTTCTCGCGCTGGATCGCTCAATATTTTGAGTGAGCAGGCCGCCAGGAGCAGTTTCTTAAAACCATCGATGATATCTTCGCAGACGGATGGCCGATTTTTTCTTCAACTTGTCTAATGGTAGAAAGTTAGCAAAATGGCTTGGCCAGTGATAAGTAGTGGGCCGATGCATCAAAATATCCATGGGTGGTTGTCATTTGGACTAGGTACTCCAATTTCAAAGATCACGATCACCTGGATAACTACATGACAATTATATGTTGCATGTGCTCTTTCCACGAAATGGCCCCGGTGAAGCAAGTCAAGAAACAACAGTTTTTTGAAACGTTACAAAAATGTTTCACCATTCGAGTTCTTCATAATGTATAGAAAAGAGCCATGAGACGTTTTCCTCCATAAGATCATTGGTTGCATTGGAAAAACACTTCATCCATGGCATTTTTGCCTGCCTAGTTCATTCATGTTTTGTCCTGACTGACGTTGGCACTGCAAGATTGGATAATTAAGCTCGTCGAATCACAAGGCCGTTGTCACTGGTCTAAGTACTAGTATACCATATCACGATGATTGTACGAGTTTTGTTGGAAAATTTTTGTAAATTGATCATACTTTCTAAGACCTTTAGATGAGTAAGATGACCTTGAAGGACCTTCGCTATAATTGCGCCTGGATCGGAATGCATTCTACGGTCGTCTCCGTTCCAATGCATCCTCCCTACCACAAATTGCGTCAACAAACAAAAAATAATAAACATGAATCAGCCTATGCCCCCCGCATAACGACGACGCCCCCTGTAGAACCCATGAATCGAGTAGAACAGTTTGCGAGGTCTGGTTATTCGGACAATGGGTAAAGAATTCAATGTGCAAAAGTGACGATTCACCGGCGTACAGCGTCAACAGAACAAACCATAATCTACGGACACTTGTATTGCGGGTGGGAGTAAGAGGAGAAATGATGGTAGCGCTCCTGTCATGATTCATCATCCATCCAGCTGTTCCATTTCACCCGTCGTTTGGACCTTGTGTGCTACAAGAAGGCCTCGCAGACCTCGCCCAATGCAATGGTTTCTGGGAGTACTGGTTGGAACTTCTCGTCTTCGTACACTCTTCCGAATCTGTAGTAATCCTGATCGCTGTGTATGTGCGTGTGTGATGCGTGCGTGTTCGTCAGTGCGTGTGTGAATGCTCCCAATCGGGAATTACCCTTTTAGTTTCACAGCTATTCTGGTAGTTGGATCTGGTTTACCCTCACCAGCGATCACACATGGGTATATGTACATTGAGTCCCGATCGGATGTTGGGTTGTGGCGTGATGACTACCGATGAGGAAAGCACATTCGACGAGCACACGTCGAGCGCTGCATCTCATATCCATCCAACAGTCCAATGGGGGATGTCCCCGTTTGGTTCGTGGGCGATATGTAAGTGTGTGTGCGTCTCCGCCGCGCCCGGGGGCGATCTTTATGGAAGGCCGATCGGAATAGAATCGCCATGAATGCTTGCAAGTGCGCACCGACCAGCACTTGACCGTAGGATCTCGTAAGGTACTCCAAGGTCTTCACAAGGATCTCGTACGTTTAAAATTTATGGCATGACCTCCGCCACCTTACTGAAACCTTTACAAGTCCTTCAAAATAAGATCTTGAAAACTGAACTTGCGACTTACAGACACCGTCGATATTCCACGTAATTCTCCCTCATTCCGATCTTTACACCCTTAAGGTCTACATATTCTGTTTAAAAATATTTGTTTGTTCACTTTACCAGTATGTAAATAATGACTACCCTACCTCTCATCTTTTCTCGTGTCATCATTGACCTTGTGCGTCTTCCGATGTTGCGCACCACAAGAAACAATGCTCTCATTCTCAGTAGCCCGGCACAACTCGAACATTGCAATTAAACTTTGAAACTACTATTGCTTTAAGATATGATGGTTTACATGGTCATCAATATGTCCCCACACTAGCCACTTCAACGTAATCTCGAACTTAACCTTCAATATTCTCTATAATGTAGCCACTTGTTTGTAGTCTAATACTTTCCTTGTTTCTGTTCGGTTCTTCATGCATTTTAGTCTCCACCTGTCAACTAGCTCGATCACTTGTTATAACTTGTTTTTTCTAGTGCCCTGCCTGTACCACTGTATTTTTGTATGGACGAAAATAAATTGAATTGAATTGTAACTACTGTTGCATTTGCTCTAATCTCTTGTTGATTGTACCTGTCACCCCTAGTCTATCACCTAGCTTCACCGCGTCAATGGAATCTAGAGCAATTGCGTAATTTTGCATTTATCACGTAATGGTTTTGAATATAAACGTTGTTTGCCTAATTATCCTGAATAGTTCTCAAGAAGAACAATAAAACGTATGAAAATGGTGATTACCTGGGTTGGTTGGCGAAAATCATGTAGTTGGAGGACCAATCAGTTTTCGGCCTAGTGGATGGTTAAACTTGAACTATTCTAGTTTGGACTTCCCTATTAATTTTACAGTGAATAAATATTGAATATCGCGGAAAACTGTTTTACTCTACACTCTTTCCTGTTGGTATTGTTCAAAAACATAAATAACCGAAATATAGCTTGATATTGTCAAATGAGTGTTTAGGCAACTCTCGTACAAATAACGTTTATTCCTCAATAATTAGCTCACTAAATCCCTAAACTGTTTGTATAGCAATCAGTTAAACGCAGTTTAGCTTCTCTTACACTGTCTCACGTTTTCTCACGTTTTTCCCATTACAAATGCTCCTCCCCAATTATAATTTTTCTCATGCCATTTTTACGAAACAATCACTGATCCTTAGCACGCGGGGTGAGAGGAATTATATTTCTACCAAACAACTTTTCCCATGATACGAAGTATACCTTGATTGCTTGATTTTATCGCACCGCCATGCTGAAGAGTTGTACAATGGCGTGAACGGACCCTAGACGAGATAATGATTGGCAATGGATTTACTTTCCCTTTCCCAACAGAACGGTCGTTCTACTCTTTCTCGACGCAGCCATCACTGGTTTTGTTCACACTTTATGCATGCTTTCTGTTCTTTCTCTGCGTTCCATTCCAAACCTACTGGTCCTTCACGTTAGTACGGTCTACAGCGGCGGTATTCAGCATGGGATTTGTCCTACTCTCGTTCGTGCTAGGAAGTCAGAGAAGATATCGGTCGTGCACTATCAATCGGCCCCTGGGCCATCAACATTATCATCATCGCCATCAAAGTCATCGTCATCACAATTTCCTCTTTTCTTCATCCCACTATCATTATAATGATTTGCCTAATCATCAGCATCAACATCATCATCCATCATCATCATCATCATCATCCATCATCATCATCATCATCATCCATCATCAACATCCATCATCATCATCATCCATCATCATCATCAATCATCATCATCATCATCATCATCAACATCCATCATCATCATCCATCATCAACATCAATCATCATCATCATCATCATCCTCATCATCATCATCATCAATCATCATCATCATCCATCATCATCATCATCATCATCCATCATCATCATCATCAATCATCATCATCATTCATCATCAACATCCATCATCAGCGTCATCCATCATCAACATCCATCATCATCATCATCAACACCCACCATCAACATCATCATCATCATCATCATCATCCATCATCATCATCATCATCAACACCCACCATCAACATCATCATCCATCATCAACATCCATCATCATCATCAATCATCATCATCATCAATCATCATCATCATCATCCATCATCAACATCCATCATCATCATCCATCATCAACATCCATCATAGTCATCATTCATCATAGTCATCATCCATCATCACATCCATCATCCGCCATCGTCCATCATCATCATCAATCATCATCATCATCCATCATCAACATCCATCATCCATCAACAACCACCTCATTATCCATAATCATCTTCCATCATCGTTATACATCATTCATCATCACATCCATCATCATCATCCACCATCGACATCCTTCATTAACCAATCCATCATCATCATCATCAATCATCATCATCATCATCATCCATCATTAATAACCATCATCTATATCCATCATCATCATCATCTACATCCATCCTCATCATTCACATCACATCATTAGCAGTACAATCATTGCTAAGCGAACATGAAACTATAATAATGCATCGATGTACTGTTTCAACCCTGGCTAATCAACGTATCTACCAAGTAAATAGCCAATCATCCTTGTCATAGACTACCCAGAGGGATCTCCCTACTACATTTTGGCACTCTTATTTTCCAACCTGGTAATTCACTCGATCCTCCCCTGCAGGGACGGAATTGGTGGGGCCATCCAGGAGGGTGCTGGCAGGGATAATTATCGAGCTTATTACGCGATTGGCTACATGATTCTCGCTGTCCTGGCCTATTTCATCAGGGACTGGCGGGTCCTCCAACTTGTTGTCGCTTCCCCGGTCGCCTCTTCCTGCTCACAATTCCGTAAGTACGCCAATGTTGACGAATCTGTCACCGAAGTTCTGGCGACGTGTTTCCTTTCGGACAGCTATGGGTACTGAAACAAGAACGCGAAAGTGTGTAGTGATTCCTTGCAATACTGTTTCAAGGTTTCGATGATCTTCACACTATAGTAGTAGTAGTTCCTCGGATGTACTGCTTGAGAAAACTCTCATGTGTGTCTGATGCTGGCGTTTCCATTTTTGGTAATAACTGTTATCACTACTGGAAAGTGGCATTCCATTTGCACATAATTTTTAAATTTACCAGTCGTGAACTGGGAAGTAGTAAATCTCTTCCTCGACTTCCACGAGAAATCCAAAATAGGGGACATTCGATTTGGAAATTGGAAGGCAATTGAAAATAACCGGTGCACACAAATGAAATATTCAGGTCAATATTCTTGAAGATGACTTTCAACAACAATTACCGCGTCAATTTAACCGTGATTCAGTTGCTAGCTTTCTTTTTTAACTTTTTTTTTTTTCCTCGACGAATGTCGGAGGAATCTGACTTCTGAAAACGATGACTTGACCCCACCCTGAATTGTTCAAGCTCATAATTCGTATGTAATTCCCCTAATGAATACATGAACTCTATTATTGTCCTGTTTCAAGGTCATCTGACTGTCTGAGGTTCCATCTGAGGTATACAGCCTTCCCATTTGTTTTCTATTCTGGCTTATGAATCAACAATCACCGACCCCTCTTGGATGGATTAAGTTCGTACTTAGTATGTGGGTTCCCCATGATGAGCACAATAACCCCCCTATTGATTTTGGGTCTCAGTTTCAAAAGTCATCTGAGATCCACGAGGTAATATTTTCTGACACCTTGTGATCCACGGTAAGTCCAGAGGATTGGTTCATCGAGACTAAACCCCACCTAGATTGGTCAAGCCCTTCTTGGTGTGCGAAGCTCCGATTATCCTTTCTTGGTCCATATTGTTTAGGGGTCGGGGCAAATTTCATCTGAGGTCTTCGACCATCAAGGCCTTCACCGGTCACTGGATCGCAAATCACATTAGGAAGTCAATGACACGGTAATATGAGTTGATGGAAACAACATTAAACGTGAATCACTGTAACTCTCGATCGGTGTCATAGATTAATAACGGACCTGTTGAACTTGATAACTTGATCACAAAATGTACATGTCACAAAGTCCTCTGTTCTATTCACCTGTAACGTGTCAGTAATTTTAAAAAGACTCCAAAGAGTCCAGTACTTCTCATTCTTTCCATGTGCACTGGGAGGCTGTGTTTCCCAGTTTATACCTTCATATTAGGGCGCTCTTTTTGTGATATATGAAAAAACTTGAGTGAGGCATGTTTTTAGTTACCTCTCACAAGCAAAAAGTAGCTCAAGACTCATTCTACACGCCCTGATCCATTGGGGAGCATCGAACAACGGGCTTCACGTGGTACGCAGAGATTTGTCATGAGAGGGGGGGGGGTTTTAAGGGTCGGAACTCGCCATCATACAAGGGCTCGCCCTCCCCATTGGCAAATAATTAAATTTTATGGGTCTCTAGCACATGCTGCTGCAATATTTGCTATATAACCCTTCAAAACTTCTATTGAACTCAAAACCCTCAATTTTTTTGTTTAAAGTTTAATAAATCTTTTGGGTCATGGGGGGGGGTGTTGTCTGACCAGGGTGCGTCTGTGTCAAATATTGTGGGGGGGGGACAATATAGGGCTCGTCACCATCTAAGGGGAGCGCCACCATCGGTTGGCGCGGACGTCCCAAGTCGAATTTTTCCGTTTAACAGAGCCCCTCCCCCAGATTGCAAGGAAACGGCACTTCCGGGCCATATTGCAGTAAGTAATATCCCTAGAATTAGCAATAAATCCCTCGACGATTTTTTAAGAAACCATTTCGAAGAAACTGATCGATGTCATCGCGTACAATTACGGGCCATGCATATCGTTTGACGCGTAGGTACAAGGAAATTGTTCGTTTTCCAGACACCCAGATTGCAAGAAAACGGCACTTCCCGCTCAGTATGGCCGTAAGCAAACGTCCTCATAAAACATGGCGATAATTTCAAAATTTATATATCAAGAACTTTCCTTTGAGGACCCTGTTCGATGGTCATTCTACAAGCGGGCACATCATGACGCGTAGGTACAAGGAAAATTCTCGTTTTTAAACCCCCCAAATTGCAGGAAACAGCACTTCCTACCGCATGGCAATTGCCTCTGATCGGTGTGTATTCCTTACAATTCGGGCCACCATCAGTGGACGTACGCGTAGGGTACGAGAAGTTTGAGCCTTAACGAACCCCCCCCCCCCCCCCAAGATTGCAGTAAAAGGGACATCCCCGGCTTTTAGAACAGTATGCACCATCCCTGAAAATTGACCACCAAAGAAAATTCCCGACAGGAAAGCAAGAAACGCTCTTTGAAGGAACTGATGTATTTCATTCATTTGCAATTCGCGCCACACAGTCTTACAACCCCCTCCCCCGAACCCAGATGCAGAGACGTCACTTCCCGGGCCTTATGGCATTAAGCAGCATCACTGAAAATTGACATAAATACGAAAACTGATCGATGTTAAGTCTCATTTCTTTATCGTGCCTCCATTCCTACCATAGCCCTAGTTTAGAGTCTTTCTATCGCGGACCCTTCCAATTGGATTGAAGTTGCTTGTTGAACATCACTGTCATGGGAATTGTAGCAAGTTCTTCGACAATTGTGATTGAAGAACTTAGCCATTCAGCGTAAATTCGATCATTTTTTCAGATTTGTTTTTCCCGTTTCAAAATTTTCGTTCAAAAGTTTATGGTCCCTCCGAATCGTTTCTCTGCCCGCGCATGCTTCGCGCCTCTATATGCCATACGTCAATCATACGTAAACATCCATACAGTGATGTGCACTGACCACTTCGCCCTGTTGTTTTATCGTTGCAATGTATCTGTTTTCTCATCACATTCATCTTCCTAAAGCACGGCAGGCTGGCAAACCCATGCATGCAGTCCTGTGAACACAAACGGATCAGAAGTAGACCAACCTCTAGCTATTGGTTGATGTGCAGTGTTGAGAAAACCTGGCATTAATTTCAGCATTGCGTTGTAGTGGGAAGAGGTGCAAAAGAACCACGTCCCAAAACCAAAATTCTCCTTGTGGCCTACGTTTTCCACACTATGTTTCACACCCACTTGAAGAGGCTCATATGGAGACCCGTATATTGAATTAGAATCTGACAAAGTTATTATGCATATGTGGTCCTCCCTTTATTATACATGTAACGGAAAAGACAGAATACAAGCGCGCGCAGCGCGATTTTCTTATGCATTTCAGCCTTCTCAACATCAAATTTAAGCAATCTGATGGGAAATATGAGTAAGACCCTTGTGATCTGGCAGTACTTTACATACATTATATGATTTTTTTCACCAGATCCGCAAAATTTTGGGGGGACATTTTGATATTATGTCCCCACACCAAAATCTGGGGGGGGACATTCCCCCCCTTCCCCCCCGCTGATCCGGCCTGCCCATGGGTTCTGACCCCCCCTCGTGGGTACTCCCCTGACATCTCACAATATTGGCAACCTGCAAGGAATCACTGCGTTTGGCTACCCTGTTGGTACAGATTTCAGTAGTTGCGAACTCCTCCAATTCCATAACGAATTGCAGCAGGCGTGAATTCTGTTTGCGTCTTCTTCTCTCGAATCCTATAAACTCAATCAAAAAGCAAAGCTTGTCAAATGAGACATGTTTTGCTCGCATGTCCTTCATTCCAGGTTCGTGTCGAGTCCTGTGCGCGCTGGCCTAATCTCCAAGAAACGCTACGACACGAGCGAAGAGGTCATCCCTAAGGCCGCAGAGGTACAAAGCCGAAGACAACTCCCTGAAACGTCCTGAAGGCGTTGACAGGATAACAGAGGAGACGGTACCGGACAACTCTGGCTACTTTCTTGTGTTGAGAAGTGTAAGGCGAGATTCCATAGTGCGAATGCGGGGTGCGGTATAATTTTGAAATCGCAGTTTTTGCGAATCTGGAACACTTTCGAAGAAAAAAGATGTAGGGTGATTCCGGAACTGACAAATAGGTGAATCACCTCACAAAATTGACATGAATTGGCTTTATGAGGTAGATCTTCCTATAATCCGTTTGCGCAGGATGCGGCACTAATGCCGCGTGTGCACCGTGGTACTTTCGCTTACTCTGTGCCTCGTTCCAATTTGTTCGAATGAACTCCTTGCCCACTTGCAACTGTTTTAATATCTCTGGCAACCCGAATACAGCTTTTCGGGCAATTTCCACATTTATTTTCCCGTGATTATCGAGCTTATGTTTCTATTCTACCGTAAGCCGCATATATATATATATAATATATATATATATATATATATATCATATATATATTATATATATCTATATATTATATATATATATATATATAATATTCTATCTATTAATATATATTATATATTATCTGATATAATCTAATATATATATATATATATATATATTGGGTGTATAATATAAATATTTTGGTGTATATATTATATATATATATATATACACACCAACATTGAATAGCGGATACACATGTACCAATGCGTATCGGATGTGTATCACCACGAAATGAAGTCTAAAACGAATATCTGCTTAAAAAAACAAGCAATGACATAGGGACAATATGCATGGGTTGCTGCATTTATATAGTCTTTTTCGACATTGAACGTACAGTGTTTTCTCCTTCCAAAACGAACGTTCGTTTCGGTAAATATGTTATTTTCACATCGCCCGGACACGCATCTGCTCTATCGAATCCCAGCCTAATGCGTAATGGGTGTGACGTCGGCGACTTTGATACATAGGCCTAGTTTGTGGAAATTGAGTTAGTATGAAGAGTTCCTGAGTGAAGTCCGCACGCACGCCAAAAAGTGTCGAATAATTAATACTTGGTCCAATCTGCCAGTGTGCTGGCACCTGTGTCACGTGACCGTTAACTTGAGTATTTGAGTATATTTGGCTATAGGTCCAACTAACCGGTACTTGCCAACAATGCATAAATTCCCATGGCAATCGCCTCCTTCTTCCTCCAGATAAGTGCCAAAATGATCAAAAGCACCTTTATTGATCTCGTCAAGACCCCACGACTGCGCCTTACAAACCATAACCTGATGGCTACAACTGGTACGTATTGGCGAACGACCGTATAGCTCCGGTCAATACAGTTTGATTTGATAAATACAGCCACCGCACGTGACTACTATGTTGGTTTAAAGTCGTGTCTCACTCACTCAGTCGGGGAATCGCCGGGAGGGGCAGAGCAGACGCTAATATCCTGTCAGGCTGTTTGGCAGCCGAGTTGTGAAAAGGTTGACATCCTGCATGCCGACCGTCCAATCCTTTACGTCGTCGAACCTGCAGCCAATAATGATAGACAGATAGAGAACAACATATGCTGGGATTCAATTCAATATAATCAATTATGCTAACCTGAAATTGAACGAACCTTACCTCCACGCCAATGAACAATAAATAATTGAACACAGATAATAGGTTTACATCACCCTGGAGATTGGTGCAGAATCAGTGGCATTCAAGATGTGCAATAACACTGAATGGCGTTCCAGTCCGACTGTTTTTAGTGTTGATAATTACTCCAATCGCCAGTTGATCTGATTGGCTGACAAGTTATGCTAAACCACCTTAGCATCATCTAACAGAGCTAACAGTCCACCGAGAGACTGCTAGTTAAACAACGCCACGCCCACTGCTAGCACTGATTTTGTATACACACTTCCTTAACAACCGGCTGATTAATGATCACGTTATCATGATTTCATGATTCCTATTTATAACTATATTCTGTATTCCTCTGGATTTATCGATCGATTGTCCGGCCAATCGTAAAAATGGATGGATATCACTCTGTCTTAACGAAATAACACCCGCATGCAGCTTCCGCAGATGTCCGTATTTTCCAGGGCCGGTTCAGCGTGTGTGTGTGTGCGGGGTGGGGGGGGCTTGGCCCGGGTGAATGGGGGGGGCATAATACAGCTTGGCACACTGGAGACTGGTACAGTCCTTACGAGACACTCAAATTATAGCCTAATAATTCTCTCCAAAACAGACATTCGTTCAAATAGACACTTTATGCCGGTGTAAAAAGAAAGTACTAATTGTATACTGGTGAGTGTTTGCATGTCTCTTTTTCCTCACTTTCTGCTTGCAAATTCGCGAGATGATTTTTATCGTTTTCCATCGATTCTTAAAATGTCACTTTCAATAGGCGAGAATACTGAGGTACTACCTCTGTTTTGAATCTTGGTCTAGCAGGATCTATCATCGGGAGTCGGGATCATAGTTAACAGGTAACGTAATAGACTATCAAAGGCGTCACTCCAACGTTACAACAACCAATGCCATAATAATAATCAATATTTGTTTGGCTCAGATTTTATAACAATTTTGTACTCTAAATGTGGGGTCCCATAGGGGTCCCCCCAAATGTGAAGGACTTGGGGCACGTGCCCCTGTTGCCCCGCCTTTGATCTTACCTTAGTGGTATTTTCGTTCCAAGTATTGATATCACTACGAGGAAATCCTGTTCTTCCCTCCAACGCATATATTCACTGAAGCTGGAGTCCGGCATAACTAGTGATCATAATTCAGATGTGAAGAAAAATGAAACTCCGGCCTCTCTACCCTCCATTCATTTTAGGTTATCAACAGCCGTGTCTACTACGGCCTCTCTCTGAGCACATCAGACCTCGGGTCGAACGATTTCGTGGCATTCCTTCATATCGGAGCTGTGGAGATTCCCGCCTATCTCCTATGTATTCCCGCGATGGAGTCGCGACTGGGCAGGAAGTAGTCTATCTACCAATTGTCTTCGAACTGTTGGTTGGCGTTGCCTTCTGGTA
This sequence comes from Sclerodactyla briareus, assembly GCA_026419785.1. Classification (NCBI taxonomy): domain Eukaryota; kingdom Metazoa; phylum Echinodermata; class Holothuroidea; order Dendrochirotida; family Sclerodactylidae; genus Sclerodactyla; species Sclerodactyla briareus. Next base: position 6,331 of record JAODTK010005465.1, on the reverse strand, counting down.
ACTCTAATCTTCCTCCTACGTAAGTTTGGGACCACTCAGTTCCGGTTACTTTCAACAGTTCAATTGGCAATTGCAGGGGGCACACCCCACATATAGCCGCCCCATTGACTGTCAAGCCACTAAACTGACTACTTTCCATCCAGCGCTGCCACAGAACTCCTTCCAGGGATGTCTCACCCACCATTTTGAAGCTGCCATTCATACCTGCTGGCACTTTCAATTCACCACATACCTTCACTGTTTAATCTTCACCAGGTTCCTGTGTCTTTTTTAGGTTTATTTCCCTTCCTTCCTTCCCGGTCGGGGCTGCCAGTCGCAAAATCAGATTTTCCAGCCTCCAAGTGTCAATTTCCGAAAATGGGGCCAGAATTTTGCCCAAATGCCACAGACGGCTTATGTGTACTCTCTGATAGGCTTCTACGCAGGGCAACAACTATAGAGCCCCAGCAGGGATCGGGATTGCTCTAAAGTGCCTCCAATGTCTTTTGGGACTATTTTTTGAGGGATAACGTAGGGACTGGGCGATGTACACCATCTATATTGTGGGTGCCTGCCTGAAAAGCGATCAAATCCTCGAGAGTTGTCAGCCTGAACATCCTTTCCTAATTCACATGAATTGTCATATAATGAAAAAAAATCGGCAGATGCATTGGTGTATGGAGCGTCGAGGACCGACTTAGAAAGGATACACACTACTCTGGTAGGCTCGTCCCCGACTTACCACTCTCTCGGCCTTATCTAAGTTATATGCTGAAAGGTATCTGATTTTGATGACCAAGAATGTTTTCAAAAGGTGGCGGACTATCACAACTTGGTGGGATAGCACGGTCCAAGGAGAGGCTGTATCTTAATATTTTGCAGGCACGTGTAACAATTATGCGACACTTCCCATTTTCCACGATCTCCCCCACACATATCATGCCCTAGCGTTCCCCTCAAAGTGACGGTAGGGATGGGGTGGGAGGGGTAAATATTCAGAATAGACAGCCAACATTTTTAACCGGTACTCCCTCGTTGCCAACTATGTCCAGACTCTAGGCTGACCTCGTTATCTGACCCCCCCCCCCCAACCTCCCTGTAAAAAAATAACGCTCTCGTAAGATGTTTTTACGCCGCCAGCAAAGCAAGCACACCGAGCGTCTTGGAAATATCTGATTGAAACTATTAATCGCGCGTTTGCTCGAACGCCAGACCGACTACATGTTGCATCGTATATCTTTCCAAGTGTTTTGGCAGGTATAGGGGCATGGTGTCGTGATAGACGATGTCCTCCAAAATGCCAACCGAGGGGTCCTCCTGACTTGTTTTCAACTCTAGAACATGAGCATTATGTTCATTGCATTCATAAAACACAACGAGAGAAAATTTGGTACATGTAAGCAAGGCTTATGTAACTTCACATCGTTTTTTTGTTGTGATTATTATTCATTATAATACGAGCATTGGTTGAGCCTGTAATTTACCTCTGCTAATATCTTACAATTGTTATTGTCTTTTATTTTGCTTGGAATGTAACTAATAAACTTGGCCGAAGCCTTGATAGTTGTAAGTGTAAATACCATCCATAGTCACTCTGCCAACTTCCCCTGGTCTCATCCTACTTCCCATCATATTGTGTCGCAGGAACCTGCTACAATGAGGGCTGTCATTTTGGCGACCAAGTTGCTTAATGCAGTTAACGATATTTGTTAATATAGGTCCATTCCGTCTGACCAATACCCCACTACGCCCTCTCTATGACAAATAAAGAAATACAGAAATAGGAAAGTTACCACTCCCAGGCGCGGCGAATCCGTTTTTTCATTGGGGGGGGGGGTGGGGTGCTATTTGACTGTTTAGACTAGTCTAAGGCGGGTAGCGCCACCATTGGTTGGCGCGAAGCTGGACGGAATTTTTTGGGGGTTCAGGCCCTCTATATGACTCGGAACGGCATTTGCCGAGTGGCCTTGCTACAGATTCGTAGGAAGATACAGGTCGTCCTGTGTGAAACTTGCTGAATATCGATCACAAAATCAGAGAAAAAAGCAATGTGAATATAAGTTTAAAGATGATTTGTCGTCTGCTAGCGATCAGCGAACACGCGACGGGCGAATTTTGCAAAAGACGTCACTACAAAATATCGTTATGGGGGGCTTATCTGTGAATTTGAAGCGATACTTTACTTTTCTACCTTATTCTTAATATCAATTTCATTTGGACGGAAAAAATGCGTGTAATATACAATTTGGTTTCAATTCCACTTCTAAAAATGCTAGGGTGCAGTATATGCTTACAGATTTATTTTAATTGACGACATCCATCTTTAATACAATTGAATTGAAAAATGTCACTCACTCTCCGTACAAGGTCTCATTTGGATCCAGCCATTGAACAATTGGAAAGAAAAACACAACCCTTCTAAGTAATGGTAAACTGTTGACAGGTTGAGATGCGCTGTCGTTTCCTCCGTGAATGGAAAAAAAAAAGAGCTAGGCCCATTTTGCAGTATATTAAGCATCTGTTAACAACACATCGTACATTGGCAAAATTTGAGAGTGACCGAACCGCCAAGTAATCGCTTAAGGCTGCTTTACTAGGGCACGACGCGAATTCGCGATATGCGAATACCGATTCGCCTGGCGAAGAGGATCGGCGGTGGTTTGGGGGGGTTCCCGCGTTCCGCGGGGTTTTACTAGGCACGCGAAGCCGACTCGCGGAATAAAATTCGCTGGGGAACACAGAACGAGATGAGCGGCTATTTAGCGCGAAGAACGGACAAGAAAACCTAAAAGCGCTACTCGCAAAGCACATCAATTTTAGCAAGCTGTCCTTATTTGCCACAGGATTACCTCCTCCTTGACGACAAGACAGAGAGCACGCAGTTCCCTCAATGATCGACAACGACTGTAGGCTATGGGCTATAGGCCTATAGGGCTAGGGCCTGTATGTCCCTTCGAGAATTTCCAATCGAAAATGGGCGACCACTCTACAACAAAAAATGAATGTACCTCCCCTGAAGTGTGGGCGGTGTGATCATCATTATTCCATTTTCACTCCATCCCCTCCATTGTAGAAAACCTTCGCGCCCATACATTCCGCATACTTCACTCTTCTAGATGGAATGCGAAGTGTGCTGACTGACTACCACAATGTTTCCATAGAGAGCACACGAGTACGGATCTTCGCCCATTATAGAGTGATACTTCACTCTATTAGAGAGTGAAATTTCACTCTACATCGAGGTTTGCTGAGTGAACTCTACTTCATTCGAGTAAATTCACTCCTTTTGCTTTTAGAGAGCATGCATGCGTGACATGGTTATAATAGACATGCTGACATTTTCCGGATGACGGTTGTTCGGTAGTTTTTGTATTCATGCCATGTGTGGGTCAGAGAATGCTAGAAATAAAGGGAATTTCACGATGTATGTGACAACGAATCCCTATGTTGCAGCAAAATACCGAAATTCTCAGTAACGGTGGTCCCCATCGGCGTTCCTATCGGTCATAATCGCGACTGTCGCGCGCGACACCGATTTTTGGAATTGTCACCGGAAAATTCGGGTTTTGGTCCGCGACCTGCGCAAAACATCGCACATTCGCGTATCGCGTGCCTAATTGAATAGACCCATATACATACCACAGTCAGGCGCTAAAAATAGTATTGTCGCGTATTCCGCGAGCGTCATTCGCGTGCCTATACAAAAGCACCTTTACACACTGTCGTGGCTGAGGGTGACCCCACCGACATTTTTAATTCTTTAATTGGTATGTCTTTTGCTGAAATATTCCTACCAACTTCACTGTAACATCACTGAACACATACCAATTTTCAAAATGGCTACTTTTCAAATAATAGTTACTTATTTTTACATATTCCAACTTCATCTTGAAGAATGAAGCCTTAAGCAACATGCTGAGTAGGAAATGTTTCGTCTTGAATAATTGAAACAGTTTCAGCCTTCGGTAATCACGTGACAAAGGCATATTACCAGCGAAATAATACAGAAATATAACTGGCACCACTGTGTTTATAATGTCGTAGCCTATATATACAACCGAAGTGTTCAATTGTTAAATGCATTTTAATGGCCATCTGACTTAGTCATATTTAGTCGTAAGTAATAGCCTCTACGTCCTGACAGCATCGCAATCGATTTATTTGATTTGATGGGTGCCTGGATCAAGATTTAACAACGGGCTATGGTACATACTGTGGCATATTAGACTATAGTGTGACATATGCTACAGTGATGGTGGCATTCGGTGAAATGCAGAAAGTGAATATGTCAAATCCGATGCGCGGCGGCGCGCCGTACAGGCTCTGCTCACGAGTATCACTTTACGAACTACGGCATTACGGACCGAAAAGATGCCCCTGGAGAGATGACTCATATGCTATTATACCTCCAAGTGCTAATATGATTGATTGTCACATTCACGGAGTATTCCTAGAATTGGTTGAAATAAGAAACGCCAGGGATTAATTTAAACAACTCAGGCGATAGCAATTAAATACATACATTGAATGTTTTCCTGAACACTCTGCATATTGGGGTAGGGGGGGGCTAAACAACCGTTGCCCCCGTCATTTTTTTCAATGGGGGGGGTGGTCTTAGCCACCCCCAAGCCCCCCGGTCCGCTCGCCACTGTTTAACTCCCTATACCCCCCGTGGTATCAGTGAAACAAATTAAGAACGTGCAACTCATCGAAGCGTGTGTGGATACCGAGGAAATATCGTGAAGCTTTCGCTGACTTGTTGCAGTTCTTTGAATTTGAGCGGTGTAATTCTCCATATCGCTCACTCGAGTGTTGAATGTGGTGTACCCACTGTCGTCGCTTACGCGCCCATCCAACAAGCTGAAAGCTGCAGCTATATACGTGTTTGTTGTTCACTCATACATGAGACTGACCATAGCAACTGAGTAACGTAACATGAAACATCCCATTCGCTGGCCATATTCGCCCCGCAGCGTGAAAGCAACAGCGAGCGTTCAAAAATCCCCGAGCGGATGGAACGCTCGCTTCCGCTGGCGGGTTGTGAGCCTTCACTTTTTTCACATGTCCATTAACTGTTCTTCAATAAGAGGTGTGGGTGTTTTTGCAGTGATTTTTTTTTTCTTCTTCTTTTTTTCTACAGCCTATGGCACAGCCCGAACAGCAAATCGCCATGGTCGGGAAATTTGGCATCGCCGCCTCCTTCGCGCCTCATCTATATATATTCTGCAGAGATTTTTCCGACTCCGGTCAGGTAAGTCAACCCACTGAAATAGAACTCAAATACCATGGGTTGTGAGAATGCTGGGGGGGGGGGGGGGGGGGGGGGGGGGGTGGGGGGGGGGGGGGGGGGGGGGGGGGGGCTCTGGGGGGGGGGGGGGGGGGGGGGGGGGGGTGGGGGGGCTGATCTACTCAAAACCCTCGCTCCTCTTTCCAACTCACCAGTACTGGCTTAACGTCAATCCCGACTTACCTACTCAAACCCAGCCACCCAAAACCCAGCCACCCACCCACTCACTTCCCAGCTCACAACCATTCACCACTTAACTAATCCTTGCATAGTTCCCACCATAACAACCACCACTTGTTGTCATGCACACAAACCATCATCCCCCACCCCCCCCCCCCCTCCCCGCGTACGTCATCTCAACTAAGCCACACACTCACACCCGCCCACTCAACGCCAGGGCCACGCTCTCCTTTCCCCTGTAAACTCACCTAACTAATAATCTCCCCCACTACCTACCCTCCCATCCCTCCCCACATACTTCCACGACTCCCCACCATTTACTCACCTAAATTGTTCTATGCTAAGCCAGATAAGATGAAACTGTTTTTTTAAGGGGAATTTTTTTATTGACTCAAAATGAATATATGAACATGCATTGAACAACAGGAAATACCCTTCAAATATTGTAACAAATTATGATTACTAAATGAGCATAGCAAGGAGGTCATTAACCAATACTTGGAATGTTCACCCATGGCAGACCCAGTACTTGCTCCCAGTCCCTCTTATTATTCCAGTTTAGAAGGCCCATATATAATTTTCATGCAACCGAATATTCTTTCAATGATTCTCTTAATCCGTAATAGATTGAGGTAATTTTCACGAGTTTGCACTTGGAAATATAGTATTTGACCACAAAATAGCATACGGCTTCGTTACAAGCCGAGCAATATCACCGTCTAATTGTATTCAGTCAATAAATATCAGCTTGCCAACTAATCTAACACTATACTGACGTGAAGGTCAACAACGGACAGTGAGAAGAAATGCTCAATTTGTTCGATAGGCGTCAAGCAAGAATCCATTGGTCCGTGTAAACGCCCGAATTTTATGTAATCAGGAGTT
>JAODTK010005463.1:0-10442 GCA_026419785.1 Sclerodactyla briareus | reverse complement strand
CCAATAGGTCATCATCTCCCCCCCTGGGGGCCCCCCCTCGGCAGATGCCCCCCATGTTCGTCATTGGTGTATACGAGACCAGTAAAGACAGCAAGACAATGGACAATGTCAGTGGGTGGCCTGCTGCAAATTTTTGCCTGCCCTATGTCCATAATGTTCAACTTATTTAAGAGAGTCCCCATAAATTTTTCACTTATTTAAGAGAGTTCACCATTTTGTGTATGCAGTATGCTATGATATATATATACCTGGGTACTTACACAATATGCTCAAAGCACTTTATAGACTTTACAGACAGGCAATCTGGAGAGAATATGGTCAGCAGCTAATGCCGGCGCCGTTTGTACTCACGTTTCCTCACTGGTCCCCATTTAGCATTTGGGCATAAAGGGGCATTGAGGGTTTTTGGTATTGTTTAGTCATTCATGTTCAGTTGGTGGCTACTTTGGTTTTGAAAAAATGGTTGAGAATCTTTCAATTGGAATCAAATGTACGTTCAGTTTATTTCCCACTAACAGCACTGCTTCCTGCACACCCACTGCCTGGCACCCCTGGCCAAGGTCATCAACGACAACACGGCATCTGGGAGGGTCTCATGACCACGGTGCACGCCTACACCGCCACCCAGAAGACCGTTGATGGGCCCCGTGCAAAGGTAGGTAATCAGAAGCTACCATGTTAGAACCTTTACTTTTTCTTTCCTCATGGCCCAGTGCTACCTAAACCTCCACAAAGAAGACTTGCTGATGGGGCGATGCAAAGTAGCTATTAAAGCTATCATGTTTTGTAATGTGGGGTGGGTACGATCACATATTTATTTTAACTTTAAGGGCAACTGCAGGCTTGGATACACCACAATCATTGGTGGAGGATGGAAAATTGTATATGTAGGTCCAACCCCATTTCAATACATGTTCCTATGTGGGGTTATTAGCCTTCAAAGTTTTGGCCATTAGAGAGAAATTGGGAGAATCCCACTTGCGCATAATGCATGCCGTCCACACATTGACAAACAGGGAAATTATGTATAATTTGGAATGTTTCATTTTGTTGATAGGTCAGCAATTTAGCTGAGTTCTGTTGTCTTCATCTCACCAAGAACCATCACACCTACCACCCCACTAAAGCAATCCTCTCTCTCCATAGACAAAACCATGCGTTTGAATGAAATTACTGTTTGAATTGCAACTGAGAAGAAAAAGAAAGAATGTGTTGCAGGGTTGTGCAAGTAGGACATCAGTTATCATTGCATGATGGGAAATGCCTTTCGCTCTTGCGCTATGCCCATGCCTTCACATCACAATTCAAATGAATACCTCCGTACGGAAAGATCCTAATGACTTCCCGGTTGTGACTGATGTATTCATTTTTCTCCAGCTATTAATTAGCACTGTATTAATCATCCTGCATTGTCCTTCAAGAGTCTTGTTGAATTGCACCTGCCTTTTGGTCCAGAGTATTTTCAATATTGGTATGTCACAGTTCTCCTTTAAGCCAATATAAGGTTTGTGTAATTCCCCCTGCAGAGACTGTCCGAGTTTTTATGAGAGTTGGGGCAATGACTGCCCCCTTGAGGGATCCAAATTTAGGCGGGCTATCTAAACATGCTGCAAGATTGCCACACACTTTGGAAGTGCAATAGCGTCAGTTAATACACAAACCAAGACACATATACATTTCCTACATTTCCCTCCCAAATTGCTACACACTTGTACCCTATTTCAAACGCTGGTTACACTCATTACAATCCATTTTTTCTTTTTTCCAGAAATGGCGTGATGGACGTGCGCCGCCCAGACCCATCCCTGCCGCCACCGGGTGCGCGAGGCTTCGGCAAGGCATTCCCCGCCTGAACGGTAAGTACCACCTTGAGCTCTCACCTCATGAACGTGACTTAATGGGTGGTAGTAACCACCTGATATGTTGTGGAGACACTATAGTCCGGTCAGTATACACTATACGTAGGTTGCGCGGTATCACCGTAAGCACGTTATGACCGGTACTTTCGCGCAACCGTTACTCGCGTACCCGACGCCGTATGACATGTAATTGTACCGGTATGCATGCTGAAATTGCCATACTGCTAATATCACGGTGCTTGTATAAGTGTCAGTTTCGGACGGCCTCACACATCGTTGTTTCCAGCATTAAATTTACCCATTAACGATATCTTTTCTTAAAAACCCCTGAACATGACCGTTTTTGCTTCATTATGCGATAAAATGAATATGGACCAATTTCAAGACGGCGGGATCCATTCCGTACTCAAGAAGGTTGGACGAACGACCAAAGGTGTTCTGGTGTTTTCATCAGAGTTTCCATTCAAATAAATAAATTCCTGTTACAAATAACCTGGAAAACTGAGAGACCAAAAAAAACTTGCGTGGAATTCCGCTCATCTGCCCTGAGGATATCGCCAAAATCACTTCAATTGCCGTGAATATTCTCCGAATTTGTGGCAACTAAACAACTGTATTTTCTATCCTCACATAATTACTGCAAAATATACATCAACGTTCACGCAATTCGCGCGATCGATGTTAGGGCTGTGTAGCGCGAGGTGTCATCGTTATTTAAAAACATGGGATGAATTTAGAGTGCTCTGATTAGTTGGTGGTCATATTCTAGCACACGTGGGACCAACAACCACATACGTTTCGCGAAATAATCTTTTTAAAACAGACCTGCAAGCATGGTGGTAATTGGCCCTTGCGTATGTAAGATTGTGGTCACGGGCTGAGCGTAAACGAGATATTAATTATTCCCGCTCTGTGAACAATGTAAATGAAGGACATTTTAAAACTGAAATGATTCAGCCAAATCGTTTTTATATCGTGCCAAAGAGCAAGGAGGGATGTATACAGGAGGCTTGAAGTTGAATTCACTAGTGTACACAGGCTGTGTTTGTACAGTAATAAACAATAACAATAACGATCCCTGATGTTTTTCTAGCCATACGAATACTGGTACCACACCATACCGGTGCCAAGGCATCGGTACTAACACAGGTTCCGCAACTCACCAGTACCCCCGCGCAACCCACTATATTATCAACGTGTACTTTGCTGCGAATGGTGGCCCGATTGGTTACAGTTATGTCGTACATGAGAGTTTGGGTATTAATTCCCTCCCTATTCTGAACAAGCTGAAAATGCCTCGCCCTTCAAACGGGCCAAATTGAACCCCCCCCAATGACCTTGACCTGAGTACCGTACACCCATATGTACTATTGGGCCCCTCCTAATTTAGTCCTGAATGAAGACAGAGGGAAGAGGGGGACCAGGTGAAAATTTGTTATTGTTTGTCGGGTTTTGATGTGAGTGAATTTCTATTTTAACCACTTATGCAGTTTTTCCTATGTCAGTTGGGGTAGCACATCTGGGAATATGTTATGTTAGGAAAGCACATGTACGGCCTGACTCCATTCCCATGAGCCTCGGGGCAGAAATTGTGCGATATCAAACCAACTCCCTCTGTACTTCAAGGACGAGCCATCTCGCTGGTTTGCTCAGTCTGTGGATCGAGACAAAACTTTGTAAACGGTGTGACTACTGCCATTAATAGATCACGTATGGCTCATTAAATAATGTGTATTATCTAAATTTGTGTTCAATGAGAAATGGACCCCAAACCATGCGCTAGAAACCCGACACTGCAGCCGCGAAAACATCACAGCGTACGTGCGCTAGGCTTAGTCTAAGTCAAACATGCCCCACGGGGAAACGGTGCATAGCGATAAAAAATCCTTGTCGAACCTCAGGAAAATCGAAGGATTCTTGTGTCACCAAGTCTTGTAAATGCTTGAAGACACAGTGTAACGCTTAGTATTTAGAAATTACGATGGCTGAATGGTGCAAAAGGTACCAAGTTTGGTCTGAAAATCATTTCCCAATTTCAGGCAGAGACTATGAGATCAGCTGGAACTTGTCCCAATATTTATGACTGACGGCCCCAATCGTGAGTCCGCATTCTGTTTCACGTTAATCTCCAACCCAGTGTTCGATAATGATCTTTACAGAAATACGGTATAATCGTCACATATGATAATTCAATGCGTTTTTTGCCAAGGCTCACTGCTCTGCTCTCTTCTAACACATTAAACTGACAGGTATGGCATTCCGTGTCCCGTACCAGACGTCTCCCTGTCGTCGACTACGGTCCGTCGAAGAAGGGAGCCCGCTAGACGGATCAAGAAAAGATCAAGAAGGCTTCTGAATCTGGGCACTCAAGGGCTCCTCGGCTACACGGAATACAGGTCATATTTCAGATGTCTTCTTTACAAGCTGCCACTGCAAAATTCACATCTTCCAATCCACCGGGACTCCATACACGGATTTAGTTTTGTCAATCCCTCGACTTCTCAAATATTACAGTGGAATGGCATGGTTTAGAAAAACACATTCGAACACTTGTGTGCAATTCAGTGTCTTGTAGAAAACCAAATGTTTGCTCACTCTAGTTTTTGTTGCCAACTGCTGCCTGCTTACTCAGCTCACAGGGTCCATGTAAGTGGTCTAACTCGGCAGCATGTCAAACTTTGGTTTGGTCCCTCACGCCCCATGCTCCTTGGATGTGGATGCTACCATATACTAAGCAATTCCATTTCTAACCTTTTAAGCCTAATGTGACAGCAATGTCCAGTGTGCTTGCTGTCACACTCGAAAGGTCCATCGCCCTGATCTGTGGAACAAGGTTGACATCAGAAAGGCACCATTCATAACTCATAACATTTTTTGCGCCATCTGAGCACATCGGAAGTGATTTAGCAGCTAGGAAGCAACAAGTGTACTAGCCTGACATCCATGCCCATGATGCCTCTGGTCAGAATTTGTGCTATTGTACTTCAAGGACAAGCCATCTCGCTGGCTTGGTCAGTCTGGTGTATTGGAGACAAACTTTGATATGGTGTGCATTCGGCAGCCAGACCTCAGCTAATTGTAGGAAAATAATCCAAGCTTAATAGGACAATCGAGACCATTGCAAAAATGCGCTGATTCTTTGGACACAGCACACTAAACTATTGTGTTCTCACCAGCAATGGTACTCTGCAATATTCACTTACAAATCATGGCAACTCAAAGAGGGCCGAGGGGTTATACTTTGTAAGAAACCGCAGACCATGGAAGAGATTACCAGCTATACTGACGGCCACCCCCGAAAAGTGTATGCTGAATATATATGGTCTGACTTAGTTCCCTTCAGCTGCCCATGAACCTTAAGGCCTGTCCAACCTCAAACGAGGTGAACCAACAGGAGAGGATCAAGAAAGTGTGGACTCACCGTCCAGAACTCGCCAACTGCCTCCTGAGCTTTGATAACCCAGGTAACGAGTTGTGCAGCCCCTGGTCTCTCTGAAGGGTAAACCACCGATTCTTTGTATACAGAGGGGCGCTCAGTGACATTGCAAGGTTCTGGTCAGTGGTTCTGCACCACCGCCGTCCTTGGGGTAGATAGAACATTTAAGACACTGCAGCCGTATACAACGCTAACCATTTCTGTTGTCTTCTCTCACCAAGTGAACCGTCACACCTACCAACCACTACGTCACCTCTCCCAATACTGAATGCTTTCGAATGAAATCATGTTTCAATTTCAATGGAAAAGAACGTTCGCATGGTTGTGGCTATCTATATCTTATTATTGATGAATGGGAGTGCTTCGCATCTTGCAGATACACATGCCAAACTCCAAAGGATGTAAATCCATAACGGAAAGTCCGATGAACTTCGTTTGGACTGACGAATGCATTTTTTATCCAGCTATTTACATGAGCTCCTTTATAAGTCATCCTGCATTGTCTTTCAATCTGGGGAATGCTTGTTCCTGTATGGTCTACAAGAACACAACCATCCTCAGGAAAACAACACAGGCGCCACCGATCATGCTAGGTCCCTCATACCTTCATTGGGATGGAGTTTCAGAGAGCACTACTTGCTTCTTCTCCCATCTTCATGCAAGCTGGGAGATATCCTATCACCGGGATGGAAATAGGGACACTCGTTGCCTGATGCGGCTCAATGAGGAGACGGCACTTCACAGGAAGAATGCACAGAGGAAACTACGGGATAAGATTGGTACCTCTAAGAGGATTCCCGCAAGAGTACTCGCAAGATTTTCGATCAGATGGCTTACCCGAGCGCAGTGGACTCATTCCGGCTGGATGTTGTCTCATGATGTTCAAACCCTGAGTGACAAGACAGGACCCTCCTCCTCGGATTACCTCGAGCTGATCCAAGACACAAATGATGCTACGTAGATTAATACCAAGCTTAAGAGGAACATCGGACCATTGTAAAGATGCCTCTGATTCTCAGGACACGAGGCAGACTAGAGTTTTGTTTTCACCAGTCAATGGTATTCTGACACTATGACCACTTGCCATTGATGCGCTGTTAAATCTCTTCTTTGATCTTCCGTGGAATGAAACATCATTACCCTCACCTTGGGCAACGAAGAACATCCTATGTCACCGTTCTGTACCAAGTGCCCCAAGATCCGTGGTACCGGTTGTACTTCGTCATTCTGTCACCACACCATGCAACAGAGATTTCTTCATTTCTGATGTCTGGATCAACCCTTGAGCTCTGTCTTTGTCGCACATGCTCATTATTAACATGACTTCCTCAGTTACACGGAATGAGATGATAATGATTTAGTGTCAAAGTGTCGTAAGGGTGGGGGCAACCTTGCAGCCTATCTTGCACGAAACAGTGTGTTAACAATCTGTCCCAAAGTCCCCATACGACAAGTACACATCCTACCATACCACAACCTGTCCAAGTTCCCCTCCATACTTATCATTATTAAGGTGAAACATGGAGTAATTGGTAATGAATTTTGGTGCGTACTTAGGTGACGTTTTGAAAATAGGCTATTGCGGAAATTTTGTCTTAACCTAAGATTGCTCAGTGGTGAGCCTGCTGCATCTCCATTGTGACCAATCTGGCCTATTTCTTGCTGCTGTTTTAGTTTATCTTGTCTACGATCTCAGCTGATTTTGACTATTTGTCTTGCCTGACCTTTTCAGAATCAGTAATTGGAATTTCCATTTTGTAAACCCCTATCACGCAGGTCTTTTCCTCACCAGGACTTCCCCGGACACAAACGCTCCCGCATATTTTTGTGCCATGCAGGATCTTCCTGAGCCCCAATTTCGTCAAACTTGTATCCTGGTGAGTTTTTTTTCTTTTTGTTGACTGCTAATGCCTTGCTGCCTTCTTTGCTGGACTACTGCAGATTGCCTATACCGTTAATACTCTGGATTGTAAACTATATCTAAAGTCCATACCCCATCTCCATATGTGTGTGTCTGGTGTGGAGTCATTGACCGTCCGACCGACAAATTCTCCTCCAACTAGCGAAGAACTAGAGAGAGTCCGTATTGTGCCTAATGTGTGACTTACTTTGAACCCGCAGAGAATATTTTAAGTATTTCATTGTTTCATTCTCTCTTCCAATCAACATCTACCACTCCTAAGCACTCATTGAGAAGTTCTTCAATCAAGTAAATTATTGTGTACTTTAATGATAGAAAACCCATAGTACTTAGAGGGCTGTATACATAGGGTTTGTACTGATACTTTGTTTCATAATTTTTTGTTCCGGGGGGATCTTCTGCGAGCATGAGCTTTACATGTATGGATATAGAACAAACTTTGAAAAAGATTGATGTTAAGAAGAACTCTTTGCAATGCTTCTACTTTTAATACTGAAATGCACATCTCTTCAATTAAATATCCATGTAGTTTTTGAGTATAAATTTTTGCGAACTCCAATTAAGGATTTCTGTCTTTTGTTAGTTTTTGGTTTTTTAACACGTCTTCGCTCTGTTTCTTGTTAACACAGTCCTGTGATTATTCCCCTTTTCATTTAGAAATACCTTGATTCCCGCGGTGTGTCCCAGCCCACTCCGCTGTTCATGTGTACATGATGTTTGCACTGGGAAGGGGGGGGGGGGAATTGCTGTCCAGAGCAGCTCTGTTCCCATTAGTGTTGGTACTAACACTGGTAGTGGTACGAACAGCTGGTAGGCTGGAACCAAGGCATCTGGAGGATAATCCACAGCTGATTGCCGTCTGTAGCATATGCCCTCAACGTCATATTTTTCCTATGCATGATGATCATCACATGGGTATTGTAGTTGAGACCTTGTTTGTTGGCATACCATTGCGTCCAGAAGTTGTTGTGGTCTCTTGGTAAATTTTTTTGGACTATAATGGCCAGTTTTCTTCTCTTGACAGTACGACAATGATACGATACAGCCACCGTGTCATCGACCTCCACATCCTGTACATGCCAGTGTTAAAGATACACCCACCGGGCTCCCCTCATGTTTGACTAATCGATGAGATGTTGCACTTGGATTGTCAGTAGCTCTAAATTCTTCCTCCCTGCCCCTCCTACTAATTGCCGTGTCTGTGTCTAGTCTAGTCCTATTTCGTTTCAGCGCTGTGTTTGTAGTTACTTATTTTGAATGTCTTTGGTATCACGGCTATAACGGTTTCTCCCCTCTGCTGGCTGCTATTTGGAAACAAATTGTTTCTGATTCACCTGATCCACTGATCCACCCTCGATGCACATGAATTCCTACATGCACTTTCACAGCACAACTTCCGGTCTCGTGGTGAGTTCTGCCTATTGGGGCCTTCCAAAATTTTTAAGCGATAGTGCTGCGTATGGCTACTGTACAGGTTGTCTGATACATGTCCGAACTAATTTATCCCCCCCTGTTGTTCTTTTTTCTCAGGCGGGCTGGTGTATTGGTTCCTACAAATCGAGGCGTATCGCCGTTATCATTTGTGCCAAGGGAACTCTTCTTGTGTCAATATTAAACAAAAGTTGTTTGCCATATTCGTAGCTTGTAGGTCAGTGTATGTGACCAGTAATCGACATCTTGGAACACAGTATGGTCATTGTTCTTCATCCGTATTTTTATCTCCCCCAAGAAGACATATTTCAAATTTATACATGGTGCACAACCAGTAATGCTTTGAGGAATAACTCTGCTCCCCAGTCAGTTGCATTGACCGAGGGCAGAGTGCTCACTTGCAGAAATTGTCTTTCGATATTCTCTAACATATTTATTTGTCGTCGTTTGTTTAACGTGTTGTGGTGCTGTGACGAAATCAGTTTCCCTCTGTGAATATCCCGTCTAGTTAGATTCTCTCGAAAAAGAGAAAAACATGTCTGTTCTTTCACCACTCTTAGCTAATCCAATAATTCAGACTCCCAACAAACCACCCATTCAAGGTATTTTAAACTGAGAGGGAATCGTGCAACAGTTCTGAGATTGTGGAATCTTTCAGCTCGTTTTGGAATCTTGTGATTGCATCAAATTGAACTACGCGTTGAGAACCACAAAGTGGTCAGAATCACTGGGCGCAGTGGGTGAGTTGAAGGGATGGCGAGGATTTTCGTTAAAGCTTAGCTTATCATGTTTGTCTTGTTCATTGTCGACCGTTCCTTTGACATAAATCCTATATTGGATCATATTACCAATTTTTGTCTGTCAATTTTTAATGTGAAATGATGTGTCCAACCCCATGCTGTTGTTAGGTCTAGTCGGAGCACTTTCGGACAGTTTGCCTTCTCCTGATGAGTACATGAATCCGAATTGTTTTTGGGGCAGATTATTGGTCGCAACATGCTAGAATTTTGTTTAGCTTCCTCAATGTGGATTCAGAATCCTACTGTTTGTGTGTTTTTCTTAACGTTGGGGTGGGGGGAATCCTGGGGTAATTTTTTGGTGGGAAATGGGAATTGGGACTAATTTTGTATTTGGCATTAATTTTGCTTGTAGAATGGTAGTACCTCATGTCAGTATGCACGGCGGACAAGCTCATGACCTTTCTTAATAACATTCCTGTTTTTAAGGTACACTTGAGTTAGGAAACTGAAATCAGTCACACTTAATCGTCAGAATTAATGTTTTGGTCATATTTTGAAATGACGTTTATGGGAATGGCATAATGGAAGTTTGTTGACCTAACTGACCTATTTGATCTTTTCTGGTTTCTCGTTACAGCAACGTTGGTCTCTTTGAGCTGACAAAACAAAACACAATTATATTCAACCCCTCCTTCTACTGTACTTGGCTTTCAACTGAAGTAATGCTGGTTTTATAAGGCCTTGTGGAAGCTAGGTCCAATTCTCTCAGTTTTGTAACTTGAGATCAGGTCCACTTGACTCGCCATTTGAAATTTTGACATAAAGCTTGTCCAACAGATGCCATCAAAGGTCCCTTATGGCAAAACTTGCTGGCAAATAGATTTTCTATATGACTGAAATGCAGTCAATGTGTAAAAACTTAGTTCCTAATGCCTGGGCTTGGAACACGATATTAAGTACACTTCCTTCCCCCTGGTTGGATTGGGATCTCCCCCCAGGTCACAGCATCAGGTCCATCTGAAAAACCTTGTGGAGTCTAAAAAGCTTGGTCTTTA